>JAUBOD010000907.1:4671074-4689348 GCA_032353885.1 Nothura maculosa
CGCTCGCTGGGCCCCGCGCTGCGCGGCGGAGCCCGCAGACAGCGCGAGCATCCGCGAGGCGGCGGCGGCCGCGCGCCTTTCCTCGGGGCCTCCGTGAGGGGAGGCGAGCGCGGGGAGCGGCCGCCGCGGGACCCCGGCCGGGACCCTCCCCCCCACCGCGTGCTGGAACTTTCCGCGGGGGGGGGCTGGGGGGCGCCCCGCCCGCGACCGTTAAACGGTCGCCTCACCTGGGCGGCCGCCGCTCAACGGCGCGCGCGGCGCCGAGGGGGAGGGGGCGGGCGCCGGCACCTGCCGGCCGGGGCTGTGGAGGGCAATCGATTGGCAGCCTGTTTGTTTCTGTGTGCGGGGCAGGAGAGCAGACTAGGACACAAAACCCCAAACATGTAGATGCACCCACAAGACCTGCAAAGCACACCGGGGCGGCAGCGCACAGGCACCTCACCCACGTGAGGTGTTTTGCCAAGGAGCTGCGTTTGCAAATGCAGCCGCTCCTCAAGTCAAACTCTGCTCTGTTTTTACATTTCTAATACGCTCCTTGCAAGTTTTGCTGGTCTCCCAAGCACACGGTTGCTTTGCACATGCGGAGGTTACCGCTTCATGGGTTAGGTTCCATCTTGAGCTTGCAAGTGTTGGAAGTGCCTCTTGTCCTGGTGCCCCCTGCGAATGACTGGCGTGATGCAGGCCCTGGGTATCAGCGGCCAAGGCGTCCCAGAAACATGCTGCAAAGCTCACCCAGATCAAAGGCACAGTCTAGCTCCTCACTCCACCAATTCTTGGACTTTCTGGTAAAACCAGCAGCAAAGATGTGAGCTTTGCTGTCAGCTGTGCGAAGCCGACACGTGCCACGTGTGTTACAGCACCAAGCACTAGTTATTGCCACCAGCCCCACACAAGTGCACGGCCGCCAAGCGCCCTCCTGAGCTGCCAGTCAAGCCTAGGCAGCAAATTTGTACGTTAAGCCTCTTGGTATATAAGTAGTTGAAGCATCTGCTTTCTTTAGGATGAACTCATGGAAAAAAAACATGCCTGTGACCAAGAGAATCTGGGGAATCTGAAGAAACAGCCCATTTTAGTAAGCAACATGGATCATATGATTAAGAATCACTTACTGTTACTGTTGACAGCTTATGCTCTGTATGTAAATCCTCAAAGCAAGGCCCAGACAAACGCGCTGCAGCCCAGAGCCCATTTGTTCCTGCATAATGTTCCTGTCTAAGCCCTACATCAGAGCAACACTACAAACCAGCTCTTCACCAGTAAATCGTACTTTGTCATGCACATAATGAACATAACATTTATCCACACTGCAGCCACAGATGTAGCCCACGTGGGTAATATAAATATGTTTGCGGTAGTACGTAACACACTTGAGCACCGCTGCATTCTTCACCGAGACCATATGTACCAGGCCATGCAAACATGAAGTTTAGAGTTAAGACTGCTGTTGCTGCTTTATGTACCCTCATCATTCTCCTTCTTGATATATATATGTACATATACATTATATATATATAAAAGCACCAATTACAGTTTGACAATACTGCATATTTTCCTATACGGTATTTAAAATATATTTGGTTCATTTAAACAATGAGCAGCAAAGCACATGTATTGTAAAAACTCCCTACACAAAGGAAACTCCACTAGCTGTCATAGAGCCACCTGACAGTATTATAAAAGCTGAAATTCATTTCGTAATTTGGTGTGTTAATCCTTGTGCTTGATTTGAAGTTATATTAGTAAATCAGATATTAAGTAAAGGCAGCTGCTTCTGTTAAATAAACTCCTTTGTCTAAGACTTAAAGGGAGCAAAAAAGCCAGGTGGAGTTATTGATCTGTGAATATCAGCCGGCTGGGCCTCACAGTCAGTGGACTCCTATTTCTTCTAATTGCCAGAGCCTTCAAGGAAACTCTGGCAGCGCCAACTTGTAGGGAGAATTGACAGGCTGCCTGGGGATTTTGTCTCCCTGAGCTGCAAATAGTTCATTAACAACAAAGCAGAAAATCTGAAAATACAATAATTCACTGGTGTAACTTTGGTCCCGTGGAAAGCAATGACAAAAATCCTTTTGGCTTCTTGTACTGCATTTTATATTATGCCTATTTTTACTGGCACAATAAACAGCAGATTTGTTATCAATGTTATGACTAGAACATCATGAAGCTACTTCACAATTTGCTTATCTGATTGGATACTGCTTTTTTTTTTAACTTCCCTCCTTTTCCTCTCTAGCATTGAGAAAACAATTAAATTATACTCTAAAGTTCAGATTATTTATGGTTTTACTGCCCTATTTTCATATTTTTAATTTGATCAGTTTCTTGGTAATGTTTCTTGTAATGGTTGTTCCTTTTCCTTTGTCTGTTTTGAACCAAGAAAAAAAAAATGTACTGCTTATATCCTATTATTTTGCACTACAAATGAGAGTTCAAGCATCACAGAGACTTCACTACTTAATTTTGGGGACTTTCATTTTGTTCTAATATATTTTTTTAAATATTCATTTTCAGATATCGTAGCTTAAAAAATTGGAATACTGAATGTGTTTTAGGGCACCACCTTCTGGTAGAAAGAACACATTGTATTTGAACGGCTACCTTTTGACTACTAGGCAAAACTATTTAAAATATTTTTGACAAAGTGCTCTATAAGCTTGTAGATAATTTCTCATGCTAAATCTGCAATAAAACTCTATTTAACATTTTTAACATTCTTCTTATTCCCATAATAGCTCATTGCAAATGCAGCTATTTATCATGCTGCACGAATATTAACAGAGACAGACCCTGTAAAATTCCTGTTACAACAACCACTTTGTAAATGTTAGACAGAAAATGTATGCCCAAGCTGTTCACTGCTGTGATCGGTGTTTTAATCCAGATTTACAACTTTGTAGTAGTAGAGATAAGGCTCAAAACAGACACCATCAATGGTAAATACTAACTGGACACAACCTTACTTTACCTTCTGCGATCTAATAAATGCTTAGCAAGAGGTCTTTGTGTAAAGGTCACGACTTGAAACGGCACATCAAGCTGCTTGCCAGCTGTCAGAGCCAACAGCCTAGGAGAACATGCACATCTCAGTGCCATTCAGCACTAAAATGGCTTCATAAGGCAAAAGTAAAACAGTACAAAGCACTACTACAAGCATCACAGCTAGCTACAGGTTAGAGTTGCTTTTTTGAGAACGAGGCTGATGCAAAGCTGCCATATGATGGCCCCAGCAGCTTTTCCCCATGAGTGCAATAGTTTTTAAGTACATCTTGAAGGAACAAGTACTGTACTCAGATGATTGTCTCTTTTGAGGATCAGATAGTTTGTGTTTTTGTGCAAAGTTTATTTTCACTTACAGTAAGTTTTTTTGGAAAGTCCTCACAAATTTCTTCCTGCTGTGCTGTGGTCCATGCCTCAGTGCAGAAAAGGCATACTGAACTAACAGCATAGAAAGACAGATAATATATTTTCATTACTTGAAAGCTTATTAAATGCTTCAATTTATAATCTGCTCTCAAGGACAAGAGAAAGTGTAAATTGTTCGGTGACTAGCAGGCACTTAGAGATCCGGATACTTCCATCAGTTTTGAGAAGCAGCTTTTCATTTAACAGGGGTAGTTCATATTTTGCTGGTTCACTCAATATTGCCAAACTTTGTAAGAATCTAACAAAAGAGCTGACCTTAAATGAGCCCCCATCATATGTTCCATAGAAGAGGTCTATTTAAAGAGAATGTATTAAAAACTGTCTCACTTCAAAACATTTTACAGAAAGGATCCTGGAGCATTTACATAAATCTAAGTATTTCCTAAAGAAACAAGAGCAGCACAATTATATTTCCTAAGAACATAAACAGATATTGCCTTATGTAATTAAATTCTAGGCTGACTTTTATGCTACAAACCACGTGACACATAGTTTAAATTCTATGTTGCTCAAATCTAATCTAACTAATCAGTGCCCTGCAGTGGCCCCTCACATCCAACATCCAATGCTTGGTTAATACTCACAAGTCCTGCAATCCATCTTTTACAGAGTCAAGACTCTGTAAAAGACTCTGTTTTACAGAGTGAAGTTGTCTACGGCCCCTACAGAGTATTACCAGATTCTTAGAAAAACTGTAATCTTATAGGGACACTATCAGTCTAAATACTGATAATTTAGTCTAAATACTAGATAATTTAAGGAGAATTCAGCAAGACTGAATAAAAATTTCCCCTTTTCTCAGCTAAATTTGTTGGTGCTGCATGTTATTGTAGAATACTTGTTTGAAACAACTAAGAATAACTGTTTGACTATGAAAATAACTGTTTGAAAACAACTTATATCCCATTCAGCTTCTAAGTCTTCAATTCTCAACATCAGTTAAATTGATTTGATAAAGTTACCAGAATTAAAGCTTTTACTTTAACTAGACTCCATTCAAGATCCCTGTGCAAGTAGGGAGTTTTGTCAGGTAGTGAGATGGCATTTTAGACATGTTACATGTGGCACCTGCTCCTCGCTGTGGCCTGACAAACTCTTATCACATGGCTAATAAGCCATTTGACAACTGGCTTTACAAACCAATATTGCTTAAAAGAAAATGCCAATTATCTCAACCTGTCACTTTAGTGATATCGGAGATGTATAAAATTCTAGTTCTTTAATTGGTTAGGGAGAAAAGTATAAGAACTCCCTATAATGTCAAAAATATTTTTATTTCTCTCATTAACATCTTTACCTCTGTCTTCACTGACGGTGGTCAAAAAGCAACTAACTCAAAATGTTCTACAGTTTCATAGTAGAGAGGTTTATGTCTCCAGACAAGCCACTGCATATGACTTATGACCTAAAAGAAGAGACAGAACATTAATTGCATTATAGAATCCTACAATTCTGCATGTTGTGGACAAATTAATATTAATTAAAAAGTGGCCTTCGAGACAGAACCAGATGCAGAAATGAAATTTAAAGAATTATTTTTACAAAAAGTCCTCTTTCTCCATTATTAATATTTTGTTTAAAATTCAGTCATTTTGTAAACTGCAATAGAATAAATCTCATCTGCTCAGTATCTGCTTACATGTTAAATGGAAAAAAGGTCTGGTTCACGGATACACCAAAGTTTGCAAGTCATTTCAGCATGGTGTCAACAGTTAGGATGAATTAGTATATTCTAAGAATTGACACTGACAATTTCAACAACTTCCAAAATATTTACAAAAACGCAGTAAAGATTGTTCCTAAAATAAACCTTTCTGCTCTAGGCACCTAGTGTAGTACACAAAAGACATAAAAAGTGTTTTCTCTCTCTCTCAAAGTGTGAAGTGTTGACAACCTTTCCACATCGTCGTGTTAGTGCTCCAGCTGAAGAGGCCAATAATTGATTGTCCAGGAAAAAAAAAACATTCACAAAAGTTTTATTAAAAAAATCCCCTTTCACCTTAAACAAGTGAAGCTTAAGTTCTTTACTGCCAGGTTATACTTTAAAAAATGGAGATAGTACAGTAATTTTTGAAGGCTATACATTGTAAAATCCCATAGATCATCATGAACTTGGACTGTGCAAGCAAATATAGCAAGTATTTCAGATGTCATTTATTTGGTCCATCAGATGTACAGTATAGTAGTAGTATCTGAGTTTACAAAACATCAAATATAAATAACCTGAAACTGTAACAATACACAAAAATTTGCTTCTTACACTGACATACCAGGCAGTACGAGCTGAAAAACTTGAGTAAATTAACAGTTTTACAGTAATGTACATAGTGCCAGCTGAAGTTTAAGAACACTGTTCAAACATGGCACTAATTTGCTTTGTGAATTTTGTCTTTTACTAGAGTTCAGGGTGTGAAAAACAGTTAGGACTAGACTAAAATACTTTTTCTCAAGCAAAAAAGAGATTACTTATACATTTGGATATCAGATGTTAACCTTTTACTAAGCCAGGGTAGTTTTCTTTGTTCTATTATATTATACCTAAAAAGGTATTTACATAAAAATAACATGCTTTTTTTTCCCTCATGACCTTTTATGCAAATACTTATGTGTAAATTTTCATAGACTATATTTCTACTACATTTAATATACCATATGGAAAAACTTCTAAAAGAGTCTATCAAGATAAAAGCAGGAACAAACACCAATTATTTAAGTCAGTGGCTTGATATTGTCTTGGAACAAAGGTCTTAAAATTAGTCTAGTTCTTGACATTTTTCACACCCCCAACGTAGCATGCTGTTACTGTATGACATTATCTGAATCATTTCATCAAGGGGCACTTGCATGTTCAGTCTAATGCTATAATTTCATCTTGCTCTTCTGTCTGCTCTGTACGCACTCTCTTAGTACTGACGCATTCTTTATCTTCTAGCTTTCTCTTGCGGCTTTTGTTTTCCATATCCTCATCAATGTTGCTTGAAGGACCTTCATCATCAGAATCAACAATCAACAGATCATCTTGATCTGCAGCTGCAAAACATATGTTTTTAATTCCAATGGATACTGTGGGGATAGTTTATCCTCAACTCAAATTTAGTATCACAAAACAAAAATAATGATGTCTCTAATACAACAAATGCACCTTGAAGCATTCATTATACACATCCTTTGTCATGCAAATACAACAATACTTTTTAATTTCCCTGAAATGTATATAAAATAGGCTTTTCACATGTTTCTCTTAAACTGAAGAGAAAATATCAGTCATCCAGAAGTATGGAAAATGCATTAGTTATCAAGATATTTTTTGCACAGCTAAAACTGAAGAATTGTGTACTACCTGCGGGAGTCCCCGAGGAAAGAACCTTTGCACACACACAATCATAGTGCAGACTCCCTTCTACTAACATATGCACCAGAAGCCAAATTTCTTCACACATACATGAAGAATGTCAGTGGAAGGGGAAGCAGATTTATAAAAAGAGCTAAAGGATATGCATGGGAAGTATAAAAAAGGGAAAAATATAGTCAAATAGGATCTTGCAAGAAATCTCATCAATTCTGTTTCTTTTTACATAAAATTCAATGTAAAAGCTAATCTTATGCTGTTTTCTAGGATTAGTTTTTATCTAGTTTTAATAAATTGGATCAGTGTTCTATTTCAAATAGATTTAAAGAAAAATTCAGTATTAGGAAGGTGATGGTATTTTTCATGAATAGCAAACACTGATACTTAAATACTAACATTTCAAGGTGTATTACTGTTGATCTTCATGACAATCTTATTACTGTAAACCTTCATAACGATCTCAAATTTATATTTTTATTGCCCTTTATGTAGGTAAAATACATATCCATATACATACATTTGTATACCAATTTAGATACATGTGTGTGCACATCTATGCATATATATACACACAGAGCTCATTCAGATCTTCTTCACTTCATATTGGCACAAAGAATTATGTCCTAATACTAAAGACAACTTACATTTTAATTGGACTGCACTACTAAAAGATTGTGTTTCATTTGTTTTACATTCATTTTGATCACTTACCTGCTGATGTTGATGGTTGTGCTCCATCATCGCTACCATTGGTTATGGTCCTGGGTGTTGGTTCTGGAGGTTTAGGGCCAACTTTTTCAGGGGCATCACCAACAACCTCAAACTCTACATCTTTTTCTAGGTCTTCACTGTGGAAAAAATCATATTTTTAAAATACTAGATTTTTTTCCCAGAAAAATAAACTTTACCCAACTATTACACTTCACCCTACAACTCTGACCAAAAAAAAAAAGGGGAAAAAAAAAAAAATGAGGACAATCTGTTCACTCCTCCTTCAAAAATTATTCTTTGTCTATTTGTAAACAGTTTCACCCACTGCCATGCCTTAAAATGCTTAGGAGAAGGAATAAAAAAAAATCATTTTGTGAGCTTATTTTTCTTCTTCAGTTTCAAGTTCCTATTCTCCCTGGAAACGTTGTATGTTAAATTATTATAGATAATACGTATACCTCTTATCCATCACTAAAAACACGGGGAAATTATTTTAAAGTAATTTCTATTTACATTGTTGCATCTAGTCACAGGTAGTCAGGCAGATGTTCTATTATTTAGTAAGGTTCTTTGGACTATTTTGGTTTAAATCCTTTGCAGTTTCTCACTTGTTGGCAGCCTCAAAAATAAACTTAATTTTGTATTGCATTTTTACCTTGTGCAATCACCATACTAAATCAAATAAAATATACTCTTTCCAACTATTATTCTAGTAAAAAGCACTTAAACACTACATACAATATTTACTTTCAGCAGCTTAATTTTTGAGTTTTATCATGAATTTAATATACTGTTTTGGAAACTCCAGATAGAACTAATTAAAATATATACACGAAATAATTATTTCAGAATCCTTACCTATGAAGCACATTGATTAACAGTGTATAGTCCTGGAGAAAATCATCTGCTTGTAGTCGAGTGCCATTTCGAATTCCAAAGTCTGATAATTTCCTATGATTATTTGCTATAAAAAAAAAGTGAAATATTGTGGTACAACTGGGTTTATATATTAAGATTTTACTTAATTTTAAAATGAAAAACTATCCTTTACTCCTAAATAAATCTGATGAAACGAGTACTCTAGAAATTTATGTAAAGAAAGATTACTGTTTACTACCCATATTTAAAGGAAAAAGTGACATTTAAATCCTACATAGACTTAAATCTATATGCTTGACTTATTTACTTGTCATGTATCTTTACAGTTAGGAATATTTAGCAACATTATTACATTCAGGAATGTTTTCTGGAGAAGATATTTGTATTACAATGGGGTCTACAAGAATCAGTCACTGTCCATTCTAAAAAGAATCCATTTAAGAATCTAAGAGCAAGAAGAGGAATGGGCTCACAAACAGGAAGAGCTAATGGGATCACTTCTAAAGCTGAGTATTGTCTCTTGAAGGAATCTGATGCTCAAGGTGAAAGCACCGTATACACAAAAGCTCAAAACTACTTATAGACACGTAGACAATACTATCAGTTATTCTCAAGCCAATTACATGCATGCAGGTCCAGTTCTCTTCAAGTATTACTCCACAGAATGTACACTTAGAAATATGCTGTAATTACATTCTGTATTACTCAGATACTATTTCTAATTTATATTTATTCTTATTTAAAAGCATTAAAAGGCATACCTTCTGTTTCTCCTTCTTCTGAAGAGATAAGGATAGTTCCTTTTCCATCATCTATTTGTACATCAGGTGCTACCATAGCAAATTTTTCTTTCACTATCTGAAAAGATGAACATGATTGTTACCATCTTGCTTGAAACTCCTTATGAAGTAAAAACCTTAAATAGTAGTGGTTTTCCTATCCTAGTCCATATTCGTTAAAGCATCTGCTAAAATCTATAAAATTACCATTTTTATGTTTTTTATTCTCATAAACAAAATAATTATTTTTGCAATTTGAAGTCACAGATGCAGCTACCACAGAAAGCATCTAAAAACCCAGTGATTTCTCTTTTAGAGGTCCAGCCATTTTGCTGAAAGAGATACTTCCAAAAAAAAGTATAAAATTACAATTCAGTTTTTACTACAACCCTATAATGTGGCAATTTTAAATTTAAATACTTTTGTCATTAGATGTGAGTAGGCTTTAAAATATCCAAGAACTACAAAGTACAAGCATTCTGACACAGGAGTCAGAAAGGCACTGACTAATCTAGCTTTTATTTTTGCTAAGAGAAATGCAAATTACAGAACAAAAATAAACAGTTAAAGTACAGTGAATAATATAGGTAATAAAGCAACTTTATTCATGTACATTCCAATCAAAACAAAAGCTGTAGTTAATAAGATTTACCTTATCTTGGAGCGTTAACACAGTAACTTTGTGTACATTAAGCTTCACAGTCACTTCTGGTTTACTTGCACAAACATAACAGTTAGGATTTGGTGGATCCAAAGCACAAGGGACCAACAGCTTCTTTTTGGGATTTGGCTGCTTGTTCAGAAAAATCTTGAAGAAAAAAATAAGTTATTTGTTAAGTAACAATACTAACAAAACTTGGTTTCCTAGAGATTTATTCTTAGTCTCACAGGATGTTCTCATCCCTAATCCTCTTTGACATGCCTGTTGAGCAGGAGAAAGTGCACGTTATGGCCAGCCCACAATGACATCTGTGCTCACTGAGCAACTATTGCCAAACAGACACATAACATGGAAGAGTCACGTTTCAAGCAGGGTCAGAGTCTGGTTCTCTCCCTCCCACCCAGCAGCCAATTTTCATGAGATGAGAAGGAGCTTCAAGATCCTTGAGATTTCCATTTCTCTTCCCACTGCAAGTGAAACTTCCCAGCACATTCAGGATCTACTGGGGTAACAACAACTGACAGAGAATAGAACTGCACACAAGTCAAAGCAGGTTAAGCATGACTGTTAAATACACAATAAACAACAAAATAAAAATATCTTATTCCCACTTACCGTTCTACACTGATCTATTTTTCCTGATAAAATCTTCAAACCCTCCAGCACTATCAGACCAGCTATTACTGCATTAGTAGTAGCTATAGCTGGGATAATATTTCCTGCCATTGCTGCAAAATAAGCAAGAGTATGCAAATTTTTAACAGTAAATGAAGACTAGAAAAATTAGATAACTTTCTATTTAATTAAAGTGATGGTATATTTTATTCTTACATTTGATGTCAAATCTGCTCTTCATATTCATACTGAAAACATGCATCCTGAGATTTGCAGCAGAAGTGACAAAATCCATTGCAGATGGATCATCCTGACAAGAAGTTAATGCAAAAGTATTTAAAATCAATTACATATTGGAAAAAAATGCAATAGATGGTTTCTAAAATTACCTTAAAAAAGAGATACATCTCTCATTACACATCTCTGCGTATTATTTATATATCTCTGGGTATTATTTGTACATCTCTATTTAGAGATGTATAAAATCATTTCAATGTTAATTCACTGCCTCTATCAAATGATATGTTCAAGCAGTTTCAATGTTGTGTTGATGATTATTTCTGAAGTTGGGCTTTTAAGTTTTTGAATTAAGTTTTTACCTTACACCTCAATACTTAATCCTTAGATTAAATGAGTAATAAAACAAAGTTTACAAAGTATAAACCAGTACACTTTATATACTGGTTAGTACAAACCAATATACAAAACATACAAAAAGTGTTTTCAATGAGATGCCATTTTTCTTCAAAGTAGTACTATTTTGGAGTGAAACTTCTGAGTCCAATAATATTTATTCTAAATATGTAGCATATAAGTGATTCCTATGCATTTGGGGAACTAACCTTATCCCATATAAGTTCTGCGCCATCACCCTTCTCAGCTAGGTGAAGTCTCAGGGTTTCAACACTCTTGGAAAATAAGTGTGCATAGCTCTTTACATCCAGAACCTGCTGATCTTTCAAGACTGCTGAGGACTCATTTTGTTGGTCAGATACACTGTTCTCTTTGGGAAAAAGAAAGAAATGATTGAGATCACAGATATTTAGAAGTCTGATAAAAGTTCTATTAAAGTGCTAAACTTTCCTGTTTCAGTAAAATTAAATGCTTACTAAAACAAAAAACAATGCCCTAGAACAACAGTAGCCCCAGCACTTTACAACAAACCCACATTTAAATTGCAGTCTAAAGCTATCCTCACATCAACTGCTTGGACATGCACTATTCATAGCAAGTGTGAATTTTTGGACAAACTTGATATATGCATTTGTGTGTATGGAAAAGTATCCCCCAATGAAAAAATAAATGCTGGAATCATGATCAGGTAAATACATTGTCAGTCCTCAAACTTTGACAGTGAAGTTCATTATCATAGAGATGTATTAACTGTCCAGAGGTATGACTTACAGATATACAAGGTGAGGGGAACAATTACCTTGATTTTGGACCTCAGCCCAGTCCAGTGGCACTGGGGGCTTTCTCTTCCTCCACAGCTTATCCATTGTCAGCAGATATCTAATGTCATCTTTGAAAAGCTTGGAAATACCAAAAAAAAAAAAAAAAAAGAAAGAAAGAGAAGAAAGAAATAAATAAGACTTTAGAAGTTTTTGCTTATCTTCACCCACATAAACAAACCAGATTACATACAAGAAAAGTTACAAAAAAGTTCTTATTCCCCATCCTCTAACACTTATTGCTTCATATGAGGGAGACAGTTCTGATGATTTTTTGTTTTAAAAGTGAAGTAAGTCAAGGAACAATAACCCAAGCAGTAGGTGTATCTGCCTGCTGAAGCCATCATTGCAACTATTTTAATACTCTCCCTGGGATATTCTTCTCTGTATGTTAATGAACAAATCCAATTCCAAAGAAAATGGTTACTGCCAATCAATACATACTCATACTCTCATACTCATTTCCTGTTCACCCCCTTCTGGCAGCTTTTTAGAGAAAAATTCCTAAACCGGTTTCTATTTCCTTATGCCAGGGTCTGATTATATGCTGGATGTGGATGACAGCTGTTTCTACTTCAGACTGGGGTGTGATTAGGCACAAAGACCCTACAGGATTCAACAGTTTGAATTTTTTTATATTAAAAACAATTCAAATGAATCTTTCTGTGTACAATATGGAACCAGCTGCTGCAGCAGTAACATAGAGGCATACATAAAACAGTTACGTGTGGTTAATAACACCAGCAAAACTGATGGAAGTAACGACACAACTGCATAATCAATGGCTAGCAGTAAGCTTATAAACTGTTTTGAGTTAACTTTAAAGCAGTTCACACACTTTGAATATAGACATTTATTGGGGGGAAAAATGATACCTTAGTAAAAAGCTTAACTGGATCATATCCAGTTGATTTAGCCCACTCCTTAGTTGAAACACGTTTAATCTCACCATCTTCATTGGATGCTCGTGCTCTGGCTTCTGCTTCTGCTGGTTCCCCTATTAATAGAGTGTGAACCAAGTATTTTAATTAAAAAACATCAAACAAAAACACAAATCCACAATCAGATATTTCCCCTAGAATTAACAAACACTACACTACCACTTAAGTACTTTATCCACATAAGAATGAATCTGTTCACAGGCTGTAACACAATATTGTGTTGACCCTTCCCTAACACAGCACTGCTACCCACTGCATGTAACCCACATTACAACCGCAGCTCAGTACAGACACCAGCCTACAGCTCAGTTCCTGGGATTTCCCTGGAATACCTCCTTTAAAAAGTAGCATGATATCTGCTGTCTTAAAGTCTTCCAGGAACTCTTATAACTTAGTTATGTGCCACTCTCGCAAGGTTCAGTTATTTCACTCTGAACTTCCTGCAGAAATACTGGTAGGTGGATGTCTGCTGCTCAGAGCATCCCCTAACCTTCCTCTCTCAAACTTATTCACCTATCAAATACCCAGAAGGAAAAGCAGAAGATACTTATTCCCTTTTACAGTAATCACAGTTATTGACATTACAAAAGATATATGACAGCTTCAAAACCACAACTAAAAATTAGCATATTTCCTGTACATATGAACATGGAAATATTTCAGACCACAAGAGTTCACACATGATCCCTGTATTTCCTTGCAATCCCTCATTTAGGAGTTAAAAATGGAAGAGTGCTACAAATACCACTTAGTGCTCTGTCCTCATTTCAAAGGACAAGATTCCCAGCTGCATGGAAGGAAGCACTCACTCCCTCACATCTAAGTATAATCTCAATGGGGTAGAGATCCATGTATTTAATTTTGACTTCCAGCTCACTTTGCACTTTAAGTTTCTTTGCACACAGTGAATAAAGTTGCTCTACATGCAACAAGAGTCTCTGAATATAGTGAAAGCCTCTTTATCTATATTAAATAATTTAGACTTGGACATGCTAATCCAAACTTTATAACTAGTAGCAATATGACTGTTCCTCACAGCTGCTCTAGCCAGATTACTTCTGACAAAACTAATAAATGCCAATGACCTGCATTACACTGTAGTAAAAATGTTTTCACAACAGCTGAACAAATCATTTTACTAACTTTCAGGCTCCCCACACAACCACAGTTCTGAAAACAGACAACTAAACCAGTGGCCATTATGAAATATTTTTGCACACTAACCGCACATTAAACATCTCTGACGGTGTACATATCAAGGAATCCAAAAAACACTGGATTTGTTTTACATTTTGATTAAGTGCTAGTAAGCAGGCATTGAATTACGTGAACAGAAAGGTCTGTGAGAAAAAGTACTGTTACCACATGCCAAACTCAGACAGTGCATGGGCACTTGAAGTGGAATCCCCTTTAGAAGAGAACAGGGCTTAACTGTCCAAATTTAACTTTAAGAAAAGGATGGGCACAAGTCACTCTTTCTGAAACAGAGCCTTTAGTAATTGGGAAGTACTTAGGGAAGCTACCAGTTTATATCATACTCACAGGCAGCTTCAGGATCAGCTCTGTCAGGCGAGACTTCTTGATCAGCATCTTCTTCTCCAAAGAGCTGGCTATATGATAATTAAAAATAGAAACATAGCACTAGGTTTTCACCATATCTAGTTAATCACTAAAATATTCCATAACTGATGTGCATCCAACTTGAGAATTCTTATTAAAGCACCACTTCATGTTGAAATTCACCACATATAGATTTAATGCTGACAGAACAAAAAATCATACAAAAATCAAGTAAAACAGTTTTATATAACTTATCCACAGTTCATTTAGCTTTACATTCCTATTGCAATACTGAATGAACTGCCTATATCCCCTCAGCAAATTTTACAATTGTAGATACAATAGTCACTAAGAAAAATGTGTTAAATTTACAGGAAGTAAGTGAAGGATAAGGTATGTTCTTAACAACCCAGACTGCTGTACCAAATTTTTCTGCCAGATTTTCTGTGATAGTAGAACAAGCCCTCAGTACTAACAGACATGTTACCTTTATCTCAAACACACGGATGAAATAACAAAAAGATTTCTCAATAATTCACATTAATATGAAAAAAAGTATTCATTTTGTTTCTCAGACTATAGGCATCCCATTAAAAAATGAATCACAGTAACGATTTTCTTTAAAAAACAACTTACTTGAACAAATACTTAGCCCACACAATGCAATGGATGGGCTCTGACGGCGTATTGCGGATTGTGCAGCCTGGAAAAGTCTTCTGAGTTGGTTTAGGATGACATTCATAACATTCTGTCACTCCCTGGGGAAAGGTGAAATATTTATTTGCCACAATGTGGAGGCTACTCAAAGTATATGTTATTATCAGATGAACTGGAAATGTATCTCAAAATACCCGGCACCTGGCTGCCTAAAATACCCCATGATTTAAAATTAAAGTGACAGAGTGAAAAACAATCTAACCTTTTTAATAACTGTTACTTGTCCAAGGTAGCCTGCGGTTCCACTCTCTATAAGGGGAACATCAGCAGCCAGACACATCCTGTTCACATGGTTACGGGCAGCTGCAAAGGAAAGTGTTTTAAAAATAATTTTTAAATAAATAGAAAAATTTAAATAAATAGAAATACATTTGACTTCAACTGACTCAAATACCTGCATGAGAAGCTAGTTTATCTGGAATCTGCCTCACTTCATTATACCCAGAACTACATCTTTTTAACCTAGCCCATCTTGCAATTAATACAAAATAAAATAAGACTATTAAATACAGCATGTTCAACTGAACATGTATATATGTACTTATAATACTCATTTCTTCCTACAAAAGAATAACATCAAAATTAATGTTTGCTTTGAAAAAAAATTGACTGCACTTTAAAGTTTATAGTAATGCACGCAAGTATTAGTCAAAATATCTAGAGGTTAATAGGTTAATTTCTCACTTAACTGACATTTCAGAAGTAGCAATAGTATTTTAATTTCAAATATAAAAGTATAGAGAAAAATTCACCTCTGTTATCCAGAGCATTCATAACCAATGTAAACTGGCGGAAGAACTCTACATTATAGTCAGGACTACAGAAAAGAAAAACAGTATTTAAAACAGCATATGAAATTTGTTAATTATTATTCCACAACCAAAACCACTCACATTAAAAAGTAGATTGACATTCAAGTGATACACTGCACATATTATAGGTTTACTGCTAGACTTCAATTACTCCATTTGCTTTCTAAACATTTTAAAGCTGTGTAAAAGCTTGGAATTTACGCTACTGAAAAGGAGGTACTTCAATTTGTATTAATTTGTCCAAGAAAAAAGGCAGAAAAGAAAAACTGATTATACTGTTTTGATCTAGTGAGCCAACTGAACGAGTGTCAATAACTGATCTTAAAAATCATTCACACTGTAATTACCACAGCTCATCACACTGCTCATACTCATTATGCTGCAATAGTTTAATTGATTTTGATTGTGTCTCTATATACTTACAAGACTAGGCACGGGATATTAGCATATTGACAATTTCACAATTTATGTAGCATTTTACGTTGCAAAACAGCAACATCAGACCTTGAGTCTTAGTGCTAAAAAAATATGACTTTCTTAAAAAGTGGAAAAACAGAAACTAAAATATGAAAGCTAATGAGAAATTCCATGATTTTGTTTTACTAACCTACTATGGATTAGTATGACATTAACTAGGCTTTAGGAGCTTAGGATTTATATAAAAGATACTCAGAAACACAGAATTCATGTCTTTTTCTTTTTTTAGATCATGGACCCAACATTCCCCTTTATTTACATTTAATTATTGATCATAACATCTGGGCATCCTTACAGTGTAAAAACGTATATATAAACTGTTGTTAATAGAGAGGAAATTTGACACAACAAACAACTTCAGCTCCCTAACGAAGCATAAGAAACTTCATGCAAAGTCCATATTCCCTTCCAGGTGTATGGTAAGTCTTACGTTTACATTTTAGAATTTAAATAACCCAGTATTTGCAAAACAAAACAAGTAATTAGAGCTTAAAAATAAACATACTTCATGATGCTATCATGATAAGCTATAATATTAGCTTCTGGATAAAACTGTAAGACGCTTTCCTTGGCAACCTAGAAATGAGAAAAAAAAGAACAAAAATGTGCTTATTCTTTCTATTTTTTAAGCTAAGAAAGCTCTAGTTTATTAGCATATTGAGTTTTCAATACATTTGAATGAAGCGGGTAGCCACAAGCCCAACAGTTACTTTAGCAACTCTTCTAATAGAAGACAAAACTATGGTAAGCAGGAGCACGTACAAACACAGTTTTAACATATTTCTAACACTGACCATGAAATAATAGTACTGAATAAGAAAGACTTGAACTTTTTTCTCACCTGTGATTTTGATCTTCCAACATGTTTCTTTTGAAATAAAAACTGCCTGTTGAGATTGCTGACATCAATAGTATCCAAATCAATCTGTAAAAACACGAGTCAGCCATTTCATTTTAAAGAAGTAAAAAGGACAAAATATTTACTACTTTGGAAAAACTGTGACTGAGCAAAGAACATGAACTTTATAGCTGCATTTTCAGAAGTGCAATCAGATAGTTATTATATTTGTATTATTGTAACCATTGAAGCAAAGTTGATGAGTTAATCATCTTCAGGAATAGCCAGAAGTTAAACAATTATTCATGATGGAAATGTATTTCAGAAATAAGGGCTACATGACAACAAATTGTCTAGAAAGAGTCTCTGCTAAACACAGGGCAGATGTTGAGATACACGCGCAGAACGTTAATACTGGGATTTTTGCAGCTAGTCCCGATGGAGACACAAGGATCCGGTGGGAGCAGCAGGCGCCGGCCCAGGAGGTGCTGCAGGAGCGGGATGGGCTGCAGCCAGGCCCCCCGGCAGCGCCCGCTGGCCACAGCTCCCACGGTGCTCGCCCCAAGGGCCGGGGCTGCTCGGGCTCCCGCCGCACTCGCCCCAAGGGCCGGGGCTGCTTGGGCTCCCGCCGCGCTCGCCCCAAGGGCCGGGGCTGCTCCGTAATCCAACCGGCCCTTCTGCTTCTGCCCTGCGTGTGAGCACAGCGCTGAGCGACTGCAGGGGTAGGCGCAGGGCTGCGCTGGCACCCAATCCACACACCGCGGGACAAACAGCCGTTTGCTTTGGCTACCAGGACCAAGTGCTTCAATGCCCACTAAAAATTATGAAGTCTGGTTACAGAGAACTGCAACCAGGACATTTGAATTCAGAATACCCAGTGCACACAGCCTCAAAAAGCCGTATCCATAATTTCCCAGAGTTGGATTTCTGTTTATTAACATATGCACATGAACTTGGTGGTTTGCTAAGGCTCTGCTTCCCCCTTGCATACATTCAAGCAGGAATTAATAAGATTTAAATAGAACTGTGAGAAGCACTTGAACGGCTGCTCTAAATGAAAA
>JAUBOD010000907.1:4731300-4743113 GCA_032353885.1 Nothura maculosa
AACTATAAAATATCCTATTTCAATATGTACAAAATGGTATATTAGGCTGGCTAAAAATATCAGTCTACTGTATATGATGAGCACTCATCTAATTAAAAAAGACCTTAGATCTGTAGCAACTAGAACAAGTTTCAAAAGCAGAAATAATAAGAAAGTAAAATCTTATTTTAACTAAAATACATCACAAAATACCTCTCTTAAAAAGCACCACTCAGTAGCTGCTACCTGAGCAGTAGGAGCGTCTAGAGGAAACAGAGGGAAGTTGAGAAAGGAGAGGGTTTGTAAACTCTTTAGAGAATCTAAGTTTGAGTGGTCTCATATACATCCCACTGTAATCATCAGGTGTCACAGCAGTGTATACATAGAGCAATAACGAGCAGCAAACAGAACTATATGCAGTGTGAAGAAGCATGTTATCTATCTCCAGCGATTAACCTGAAGTATCTGCTAATTCCTCCCAACTTCACAAAATAGCTGGACCTAAAAAGATCAAAGGAGATAAAATAGCTCCATGACCCTGGTGATCTCTCCCTTCCTCTGGTTCCAGGCACAAATCCTGGGGCAGATGGGAAACAGCCCTGGCTGCCTTGGCACAGGGCTCCTCTCAACTTGCAGTTATCCCTCCAGGAACAGGCAGATCCCCAGGAATCTAATCCAGGGCCATCTCCCTTTCTGTGAAAGGACAGCTCACAGAAGCCAGTGCCAGACCTCGCAAGACCCGGCAGGACCAGCTCTCAGAAATCCCTCATGCTGGTTTTGCTCTGTAATCTCCCGACTACACGAATGTTGTCCCTAACAATCCTTCTGATCCGAGGATACTCTTGTGAACTTTACCAGGGGCTGTAAATTGTGTTTTTCAGATCAAGGAAAATACACTCTCACTCTATGAGTCCTTTAAACCCAGCTGTGAATCCATGAGCACAAGGGAGTGTTCTGTAACCATTAATTCATTAATTGTATCTGTGGCTGGCGCAAAACAAGTAATTACACATAGTCTCAGTTCTACAGTGTGATTGCTGTCAAGCAGTTCAAGTATTTTTATTTATTTATTTATTTTCAGTCACCTTTACTGCTAAGGCACTCCTGCTCTCTCAAGGTTTTTACTCAGCAGGTTTTCAAATCAGCCTTTATCATAAGCAAAAGACCTGGAATAAGCTATGGCTTTTTAAAGTCCTGTTTCCAAAACTCCTTCCCATTTTTTTAGCTCACTTCCAATCAATAGTGCTATATGAGGCATAAAATTAGTACAACAGCTTTGGTTCTAATGCTTTCCAGACTTCCCTTCTTTCCTATATATATATCATCCAAATATTTAAAAAAAAAAAAAAAAAAAAACAGTTCACATGCCAACTGCCAAATTTCTTAACTTGCCCTTAAATACAGTAAAGACACGCAAGAAAGCGTGGTCCAAAAGACACATAAACCTGGTCAGAGTGCTTTGAGGAGAGCTTTTTAGGCAGAAACATTCTAATTTTTATGAACTCAGCTGAAGACAGACCATTTATTTGAGTGTATTTACCTTGTTGCATGTAACTACACATTAGCCAGGTTGTCTTGCTTATCCAGTTTATCCAAATAAAGATTCAGACATTGTGTATTAAAAATGTTAACCGTAAGCTATTCAAATATGATGTAAAATGTTAACAGTTGTCCTATAATTCAGTCCATTTAGCTGTAGTGCTCATACGGTTTCGCCGCCAGCCCGTTGCTATTCAAAGTGACAGGGCTATTTTGGCCGCTGCTCCACGAGGGGGGACTCGCCGGGGGCCACCCGGGCTCTGTAGCTGCTCAGCAGCTCCAGACCGCGGCTAGCGGGGCAAGGGGGCCACAAAACCCCCCAAGAGCAGGGACCCGACTGTCACACGGAGCTCACAACATGACAGAATATTCACTCGTCTCATTTCACAGGAAAAAATATCCATTCCCTGGGGTCAGTCCCTTTCAAATATTTTTCATGTTTATCTCTGCCTCAGTTGAGCCCCCAAAGCCTAATACAAGAAAAAAAGGATGTTTCTGAGCTGCTGTCCTATGCCTTATTGACTAAAAACCCATAACCTAATTCCACAGATTCCTTTCTTTCCCTAACTTTATTCCTATCACTTCCTTGCATCATTCCCCTATTTATCTCTTGCTTTCTTTAGCACTTGATGTGTAAACACTTAAACCTTCACGAATTTGATGGCAACGGTCCCTTGAGGAGAGTCACGGGGATTTTCCTGAGCTGACCAGGCTCTAATCTTTTGGGAGCACGAACCGGAGTTATTCTGGCTGTAAAGCATCTCGCCTGTTCCGGTTGCTAGGTAAACAGTAAACTGTATCCACGCTCCTTGGATGAGCGACTGGCGCGCACGGATGGGTATCTGGTTAGTCGTCCCCGCACTTGATCACATTGGAATGACGGTGTCACCCAAGAGATAGCACTCGCACAGTCCCCTCGAGCGCCCCAGGTGAAAGCGAGGGGAGAATTTGACCTTTACGCCCTGTGCTGGCCCCTGAGCCCACCGTGGTGCACCCAAAACAGCCCCCAAACACCAAAGCAGCGCGCACACCGAGCGACACGGGCGTTGTTACCGCTGCAATCCCTGCGTTAGGCTTCCGCGCCGGCCCGCTGCGACACGGGGCGCTGGGAACGAGGTGCCCGAGGCCGCGGGCCCTGCGGCTGCCGCGGTTCCCCCCCGCCACCGTGCCCCCCCCGCCGCCGCCGGGGCTCCCCCATCGCCGCCGGGGCTCCCTCCTCCCCCCCGCGCCGGGGCTCCCTCCCCCCGCGGGGCTCCCGCCGCCCACGCGGCCGCGTCACGGCGGGCGGGACGTGACGGGACCGGGCGGGCGGCTCCGCTCGCCACATAAATAGGAGCGCGGCGGAGCGGCGGCACCGCTCGCTGGCAGCACAGGCGGCAGCTCCGGCGGCGCTTGACGGGGATCCCCTTTTCCTCTGCGCATCTCCCGTTTTTCTCTGGCCCTACAGCAGGTGAGATGCTCTCGGCGGCGCGGGGCTGCGCGATGCGGGGCTCGAGGCTGCAGGCGACGCGGGGCTGCGCGATGCGGGGCTCGGTCCTGCGGAGCTCGGGGCTGCGTGATGCGGGGCTCGGTTGTGCGGGGCTCAGGGCTGCGCGATGCGGGGCTCAGTCGTGCGGAGCTCGGGGCTGCGCGATGCGGGGCTGTGTGATGCGAGGCTCAGGGCTGCGCGATGCGGAGCTCGGTCGTGCGGGGCTCGGGGCTGCGCGATGCGGGGCTCGGTCGTGCGGAGCTCGTTGCGGTGCTGACGCCGTCTCTCCCCGGGCAGCCCATGACGCTGAACGGCGCGGGCCGGCGGCGGGGCAGCACGCCCTTCCCCGCGCAGCAGCCGCTGCACCGGCGCAGCATGCCCGTGGACGAGCGCGAGCTGCGCGCCGCGCTGCCGCCCGGCGAGCTCGGGGGGCTGCTGCGCTGCACCTCGTACAGCCCGGGCGAGGCGCCGCGCCACAGCTGGGCCTCCGACTCCTCCGACTCCGTGGTGTCCTCGGGCAGCGACTCGGACAGCAACCTCTACAAGGTGATGCTGCTGGGCGAGCACGGCGTGGGCAAGACCAGCCTGGCGCGCATCTTCGGCGGCGTTGAGGACTGCGCGGACGCGGAGGAGGCCGGTGAGTGTGGGAGGGAGCGCGGCCCCGCGTGGGCACCCGAGGCCCCGCGTGGGCACCCGAGGCCCCACATGGGCACGCGAGCTCAATCTGCTGCGCTCTCCCCTAGGCAACACGTACGACCGGTCCCTCGTGGTTGACGGCGAGGAAGCCTCACTCGTGGTGTTCGACATATGGGAGCAGGTACTTGCTGACTTCTCGCTTCCTTTCAGTGGTTCACTAAATATGTAGATCTATATCTATTTATCTATCCATCTATCTAGGGTAACAGAGCAATTCTGCCCAGTTACCTACTGCACCAGGCCACTAACACTAAACATAGGCTCATTCTGCACTGCCTCAGTGCCCTGCAGGGGCTTCCAGCTTCTCAAACCCTGGTTGAGAAGCAGAGAAGCCCTCACTGCTTTGAGGAAGCAGCAGTGTGGATGAGCAGCCCAAGAAATACTGCTCAGATGAGGGGGTCATGCTCCCATCTGTACCAGACCTGCTAATACTTCTGGAAGCATGAGAATTGTTTTGTGATCTACGCTCAAAATGGGAAATTTTTAAGGACACTTTGGGGAAGATAGTTTATTTTTAGTGACCTCTAAAGTAAAACTAACATCTTTGTTGCTTGCAATAATTAAATCATTAGTTACACTTACTGCATTGCAAATCTAACAGGTTTATTCTTTTGCCTTCTGTTTTAGGATGATAGTCAATGGCTTCAGAATCACTGTATGAAGATGGGAGATGCTTACATTATTGTATATTCAGTGACAGACAAAGTTAGCTTCGAAAAGGCTTCTGAGCTAAGAATCCAGCTAAGAAGAGCAAGGCAAACAGAAGATATTCCTATTATTCTTGTGGGCAACAAGAGTGACCTGGTCAGATCCCGGGAAGTCTCAGTGGATGGTAAGAAACATTTATTTTAAAGTAATATTTAAATTGGCAGCAGAGGCTTCAGAGGATTCTGATCTAGTAAAACTAGTCCAGTTTTAATGTAGAAAAATGTATGAGGCACATGTGAAAAATCATGTCAACAGGTGCGTGCTGAGGGACTCTGTATGACAGCAAAGTGATGGGGATGGTGGCAGAGGAGGATTTCTGGCTGTGCGGTGCAGAGTAATATTCAGAGCTGCAGTGCAAGAGAATGCCACAGGGCTGCAGCCCCAGCATATTGCTCTGTGTGGGATGTATTTGGGGTCAATATGAACTGAAAAGGCCTGGTTCTGCTGTCCTCTGTGTTAAATGCTTAGTAGCCTGAACAGGGAACTGATTAGGGCTTATCAGGAGAGTGTTTTCAGGCTGATGGCAGTGCATGGATGGGGATGCCACTACTTTGCTAGGATCTGTGACTTTGTCATTACTTACCACAAGGCAAACATGGAATCTGCATGTTCCAGAGTTGCATACTTAGCCCTGGAACATCAGAGACTGAGCATCTTCCATTGCCAATGCAGTCCCAGTTAAACCCAGAATCTACAATTTCATGACCTCCAGTGATTGGTTTAATGACTGGGGATTTTGGACTACACTGCACTTCATATGGGACTGTGTTTGGAAAAAAAATCCCACTTGTTATAGCAAAGTTGACCTTATTTCTGACCTTAGTTGACCAAAGTTTCCTTGTTTCTTAGTCAAATGTAGCCCTCTCTGCCAGTATAAAGAGAAAATGTCCTTTTCCACTCATGTCCCTATTTTCTCTTCCGATGCAGAGGGACGGGCCTGTGCTGTGGTATTTGACTGCAAATTCATTGAGACCTCAGCTGCTCTCCACCACAACGTCAAGGACCTGTTTGAAGGTATCGTTCGGCAAATCAGACTGCGCAAAGACAGCAAAGAAGACAACGCAAGGAGAATGGCCAACACCAAAAGAAGAGAAAGCATAGGCAAAAAGGCAAAGCGCTTCCTTGGGAGAATTGTAGCAAAGAACAACAAGAAGATGGCTTTCAAAGCAAAATCAAAATCTTGCCATGACTTATCTGTGCTTTAGAAGTCTCCGGCAAAGCCAGATGTAGCACATGGCAGCTGAAGAAGCATTTGACTGTTCTTGAAGTGTATGGATGATCCTCACGGTGATAAAAGAATAACTGCCTGAGACTCTTTAATGCCTTAAGGTGCACAAGCAAGACTGGAAGTTGTGTTACAGTGTCTGCTTCATTGATAAATCGTTTAAGTTTCAGTATGTGCAAGTAAATGAACGAACAAGGGGCTTCACAAGGCCACACTTTCACTGTGTACATATATTGTGTCCTCTTCTCCTGTGGATACCAGAGATGCACAGATAAAGGATGATAGAAAATGAAGTATCACCACAGACTTTTCTCATTTGCAGAGCAAAACTTGAAAAATGTACGCAGGCTCGTACACTCTTTTTAGTATAAAGCAAACAATGTTAAATCTTTTTAAAATTGTACAGGGTGGGGGATAGAACCACCTTAGAATGGGAGAAAGCAAATTATATATATAAATACAGAATAAATATCATTTTATGAAGTTAATTTGCACTTCCATTAACTGTTATTCAATTTGTTACTTGTTTACAGGCAGATTTTATAATAAAGCATTATTTCCTGTTATAATACGCTTTTCTCATAGCATGGACAGAGAACAGTATTTTTATACTGGCTTTTTTTCCTCTCTTGTACAAAACTATGCACAGATTTCAAATGATCTGTGCAGACTTACACCTGGTTAATTTCTGGAATGAAATGCATCAGGAATACTTGGCATCTTTTCCCTCTGTAGGTAGAGATAGACTCTACTTTTATTACTTTTTTGAATATCCTACTATGAAAAGATTGAAGTACTGAAGCAGAGCAGGAGCTTGACCTAAACCTCTTCTGCTGTTACCTTCAGCCTTGTTCTCCCGTCAGCTCTGTCAGGAACAGGCCTCTGTATAACACCTTTAGATAGTCTTCTATACAGATACATTGATAAATGGAAGCCTATAGTTTTCTCCTAAAGTCTTGCCTAAAGTCTTGAAGGTTTTGTGTTATAGTCAAAAAGCAATTTTCTTTCTTTCTTTCCCCTCTTCTGATGGCAGTATAATCTCCTCATCCTGTTACCAGGCTAGAGTTCAGTGGTTTCAAGCAGACCAAACCAGCTTGGCTAGGCTGTTTGAATTCCACTGTGAATTGTGGCCTTCAGCGCTGTTACGATGTTCATAGTCATTTTGCATGTCCATAATTTTCTCTGTTCACTCTTCATAAAGTTAAAATGCTTAGCTAGAAATCCTGCCTCAGTGAAACACTTTTGCTCTGTTACTTTTGTAAATTCTCCTTCATAGGATACACCCCCTCATTCTTCCAGAAACTTGCTTCCCACATGTCAATGAAACACAGGCTCCGGGGTGTCTCAAGAGCCAGATTCAGCCGAGGAGAGGGAACTTGTTCAAGGAGCTTGGGAACCCTTTTGCCATGGTTTCACAGAGGTGGCCCTTTCCCCTCCTGCAGCTGTATGGCATTGCCTGCCTTACCTCAGGGCCGGCTGTGAGGAGCCCGAGCAAACCCCTCTCCACGGGGCTCGCGCAGCGCTTGGTGCTCAGCAGGGAACAGCTCGGGCTGCGGGAAGCGGCAGCAGGTTGGGGTTGGTAACGCTCCTTATTTTGAGTCCGTAGAGTTAGTGATGTGCTGCTGCTGGAGTCAGTTGGTCAAGCTCTTCAGCATATAGAGGTCACATCAGCTTTTGTATGGAGAGGTGTTTACTGTGTGTCCTGGAAATGAATAATTCTGCCTCAATGTTAAAACTTCCACTTCCCTGATGATACAATACAAGTGAACTTGGCTTTTTTTTCCACCAGTCTTGATTCATGTCACTATTTTCAGCAGGACATCTAACCACTGTCAGCATATAGAGCGCACAAGGCATCCATTTAACATTGAAGTCTTGACTGCTAACACAAAACCAGTGCTCTAGTGCAGAAAAATCGGCAGCAAAATAGTCCAGATTTCTGTGCATAAATCTATTCATGCTCATGATGAAGTTAATGACAAAACTACAGCATCGTTTCCTGTGCGCTTGAAAAGCTCTTAGTTGTTTTAAGATTTCAGCATAGAGGTCAGTAGAGGACTGACACATTTGACTGCAAGATTTAACTGCAGAATTCTACCTATAATAAAAAAAAGAAATGTGATTCTGGCCCAGTGTTTAAGATGTAGCTTTTCACAAAGCGCTGAGTGTGACAAAGATGTGTCACTCTTGATGCTGCACCAATGCAGCTGCAAAGCCTCTTCAAGGTCATGGTTAACAGCTGTTAACAGCTTTTGCACTCTGGCCTACAAATCAGATAGTTTTGAGTGTTCATAAGTTCAAAAGATTGGATTTGGACAACTCAAGCCTGAATATTCATGATGCACCCTAGCACATTGCTAAATGTTATTTTAAATTGTGGAAAATAGTTTGTATTTTCAAAGTAGTCATATAGGTACTATGAGAATGAGTTCTTCCCGAAAAACTAGGTTGATCTGTAATGTATTCTCTCAATAAATATTCAACAATGAAAAACTTATTTGAATCATTATTATACTCTTTGCATTTGTTTCGCCTTTCTACCCAGGAAAGCCTTATCTTTTTTTGATGTAATTTAGTGGAACTTGCAGGCACAACAAGAATTCAGTTGCAGATACTTATGTGGCAAATGTCTCCAAAAATCAATCCCATTTCTTTGAGAGACTATTTATATGTTTATGCATTTGAAAGTTGTCCACAGATTTTTGTAATTTATGACTTTTTATTGGAATGCATACTCAGATTCTTGCCATTAATAAGCATGAATCTATGTCAGGAAAACCACTGGGAGTCCCAAGCAGCAGTATATACTTTATTACCAGAAAAGAGCGGCAAGGGTAAAAACAGTGGGAGCGTTTTTAGTTTATGCCAGTGTATATCAGTTGTAATTTGGAGGGACAGTTCACATAGGGATTTAATCCCTACTGCCTTTACTCCTGCTGCCAGCTCAAGTTCCTATTACTGCTAATTGTTGTGGTGGATTTTGTGTTGGCACAAATCCAGTTGGAACAGCTCTAATTATGAACATCTACAGTGGAAGGACACTGCCTTTTATACATGACACATATGTTAGGTAAACAAAGACTCCCCCGCCTGCTATTGCTAAACTGGATTCTGCACATTTTTCACAGTATGAAAAATGTGAAGAAAATCATTCTTCCACCTGCCAAAAATAAGAAGCATACAGTCAAGTCACATAGAATTAAATGAAATGTTAGCTACTGGGGGAAGACTGAGTATCACCAAAAACGTAGTTTTACTCAGATGTATTTTCTCAAAATAACCCCAGAGAAAAAAGAAAACAAAAAAAACCCAAAAAAACCAACCCTCCATCTACATAGTTAAGTTGCATAACACAGATGACTGTCTTTTACTGAAAAACAGTGAATTAATGGTGATTAAGAAAGAATCCAGTGTATAATAAAGCTGGGCTAAGAGATGATCCAAGGAAAGTAGGATAACACTTGAGTAACGCTGAGAGTGGTTTTAGAAGTGGTGACTTGACTCAGGGTCAGCGTAAGCTAAAGTGAACACGTATTGCAGAGAGCTCACTGAACCCACATTTTCAGTCAAAGGACTCTGCATTTCAGGACTGTCGTTTAATTTATGTTTTACTTTATAATATCTAGTGTTATAATGGATGATTTTATTCTCTTTTAAAGAATGTAACATCTGAACTCCAATACTATTGAAGTTAATTTCTAAAAATTGAAATTGGAAATGGCTTTAACTGTCCTTGTGCCCTATGACATCCATGTTGAACAGAGAAATAAAAGAAAAAAAAGAGAGAATGTATTTAGATGGCAAGAATTAAAAATTAACCACAGGTATTTAGATGACAATAATTTGATTTGTTTGATGCTGTAGAAGTATCTGTAAGAGACCATGTCCTATTTACTACTTTTGCTGATCAAGGACACAAAAAGCATGAAACTACAGAAACTCATCCCAACTAGAACGCACAGAAATGCCTAACACCACCCCAGAATACAGGAGTTCCACTTTAAGTTCACTACAGGTTTGCTTTGGAATTTATTGAAGGCTTTGCATCCACGTTGCTCAATAAAACAAGGAACATAACTTTCTTTGGGAAACAGTTGGGTGCTGTACAACTTTCTCACATTTTTTTTTCAGCTCTTTTCTCAGTATCTCAGTTGTAGGGCTCCCCTTTGTCACACGTTTTTCATGTCAACTTCTGTTTTATCTTTGCAGCCTCCATGGTTACACATTGTCACCCTTCTAGCACTGGCTCTGTGCTGGGAACAGGACAGTGACACTGTCCTCCCACTACTCGACTTACTGAAAAACATCAGCTGTCAACAGTGGTAACACGAACCTGGTCCCACCGCTCACTGCTTTACATAATATAGTCCTGATAAAAATGTCAGATTTTGCTGCACATAAGTCCCTGATTAAGACAGCATAGCAAATTAAATTCCTCTCTCCTTTAATGTCAGGGTTGCCATCGGATTTGCAAGGCAAAAGAGAATGGAAAAAAAAACCTTTGATAAAACTTATGCAGTCTGACAGCCACATCTCATTTTTGCCCCAGAGTCATTTTCTCCACTGGAAATTGTCTCTTAATCCTGTCTTACGTATTCCTGAAGGTCTGACACATGAGATCCAAAAGGAAGCAAGATAGGTGCTTTCTATGTTTCCATGACTTTTAAAACTATTAAGGAAAACATTTTATTCAACAAATCAACGTTTCTGTGCCTGGTTTACAGCTCACAACCTGTAGCACTATGACAGTCCATTAAATTCATAATGGAAAAAAAGGTTATATAAAACAAAAACCAAAAAAATCCCACAAATACTGGTTTTGTCAATAAATCACGGCAAAAAGAACCCAGCTACAGACTCTGCATATTGCTGACCCAGCTGGGTCTTCCAGCCACGACTACACCCGTTCCTATCTTCTGCCTGTCTGGTTTTGTGGTTGGCTCAGTGTGAAGCCGAGCGACCCCAGGCTGTTCTCTTTGATTGCCTGGATCCCATGAGGAGTCTGGGAGCCCGTCACAACCAGCGGCAGCACCAGCAAAGAGCCCAGAGCCCAGACACGATGCATCCCTTGTCACTGCGAGACTGTCCTGCTGCAGGGAATCCTTCATTCACCATAAGCTTGTTAGAGAGTTGCTCAGTTCTCCCGATGTACTTGAAATTTCAGGACCAGTGTTTGGCATTTCCTACATCATTTCCAGCCATTACTTGCAAAATTTGGTTTCTTTCTTTTTTTCTCTTATGTAGTAATGCAAAAGATAGTACTAAAAATCAGAGGTAGAGTACAAAAGTGAAGTGAGCACCTAAATAAAACAGCAGACAGAAATGAGCACTGTAATGATGCCTCTTGCAGATCGGACTCTGATTTGGGGGTGTTTTTCAAGATACAAGGGAGCTAAATCACAAAATTTAGTCGAAAGTAGAGCTAGTAAAGGATCAGAGCAAAACTTTAAACGACTAAATCCTTGAAAACAAAGGCTTAGGATGAAAATATGCAACAATGTTCTTTTAGTTAGTTCAGGGATGTTATTCAGGGAATGTCCTACTCTTACACCAGTTTCAAGGCTTCTAGAAGCAGCATATGTTACTTGCTAAAATCACCTTCAAATCCAAATATGCTAAGAGCTTTGCAAAGAACAATTTTAGACTCAGCTTTCAGAAAATTAAATTAAACTTCTAGTTAATCTTTACAGATTCTTAGTAATTGCTTCACTTTTAATTACAAGGTAGATAATTAACTAACAAGACTCTCCTATTTTACTCCCAAAGTTCTGTTCTGCCCTTCAAGAGCAAGAAGAGGTAAAGAGCGTTTTATTTTTAACCAGAAAAAAATGGGACTAGGCTTATTGGGAGTTGTATTCTTGCTATACTACGAGGAAAACAAAAACAGTTGTTGGCATCATCAAAGTGTTTAAGACATATCATGAAAGCGTATAATATGTTTGCAGAATCAGGACTATTTTGAAAACAAAATATTTTTACATGAGGGCACAATCACACTGTGAAAGAAGTGTAAACAAGTACACAATAGTTCTCTAGACTGGTCAAAAATAGCCCAATACTCCTTCCTAAGGCAGAATGATTTATTCTGCCTTATTTCATCCTAGGGAGCTATAAAAGTAAGAGTCATCAGCTATCTACTACTACTAGAACAAGAAAGAGCACAATATTGTATATTCTTTCCCTATCTTTGGCTGTAGC
>JAUBOD010000907.1:4743213-4756698 GCA_032353885.1 Nothura maculosa
AGTCATCAGCTATCTACTACTACTAGAACAAGAAAGAGCACAATATTGTATATTCTTTCCCTATCTTTGGCTGTAGCTTTCATTTAGCTTTCATTTTTATAAATTTCTAGCTAACTCTAGTGAAGCCAGTAGAGTTCTCTCAAACTTTTAAGCGGGCTCTATAAAAATTAGAAATTATAGATAGAAAGAATTTGAAATCTCTGCCCCTTGTTACATGTTTTGCACAAGAATGTTTTGACAGATGGATGCATTCAGACAGAGAAATTGAGAAAATGAACCCAGTAAAGATTTCCTGATTATTTTTGCTTCCAACTTCTCAACTATTTGGATGACTAAATGCAAAACTATGCTTCTATGTCTGGGAGGCAATTAACAACAACAAACAGGGGGAAAGACTTTCATTTTATTTGATTAAAAATAGAGCTGAGGTCTGAGCCCTGCACAGGACATACGGTTATGTGGCTACATTACTGGGTTTAAAGGATTTTATTTTAAATTGGATATTTACTGGAGTATATGGCTAGCTGACCTTCCCCAGCTCACTCGCCACCACCTCCCCAGATCCAGTGCCTGGGGCAGCGGCTCCAGCCCCGGTGAACGCAGTGCTGAGCGGCCAGGGTTCCACATCTGAAAACACAGACAGATTTAAATAGTGCCCAGTATCTATATAAAAAAGGGAGAAAAGGCAAAGATGCATCCACAGTTGGATTTTGTTGCCTTTCACCATGGGAATGGTCAATTATTTGCATTTAGTCAATTGGTTTAATTTAGCTTATAACAGGGATGCAATTAAGGCAATTTTCTGACACTAAGTCAAGCAGCAGGCATAACTGCCTCTAAAAGCCTGTTTTTCCATGTACCACTTGTTACTGTTCACCTTTGAGTAAACATGAACATTTCCAGACTGAAAACTCTCTAATAATTATCTTTCTCTTTCTATAAAATAGTGTTTATAATAACATTTTCTCATCTTGAATGTTATTAAATGTAATTTTGCTACTTTCAATTTCCTAGGATAAATGAACTTGTATTTCACCCTGAAATCCTTTTACCTTTCACGGGGATATTTAAATATCAGGTTTCAGTTACCTAGTTGGTGCCTACAGAACTATCATCAGTCTAGTTTATGGCTGAAATGTTTCTTACGACGTCACTCCAAGGACGCTAGGGAGCTCCTGCTCCTATTTAATGAGTACGTGTTAGCTGAGATTCCTTATAAACCTCTACCCCTTTCAAATACCTATTTAAGGCCACTGAAGGCTTCACTGATTTAAAATATGAATGTAGCAGTGTTCTGTGCTACAACCTCTAAGTATACCTCAAACCTTCAAAACAGGTCAACTGAAGAGGTTGTCCCCTTTTTATCCATTAAGATACTTGTTTTCAGAAGCATCAGGAATGATGAAATTTCCCTGTATTTCTTCTACAATGTGAATTTTGGCAGGGCTAACAAGTTGCTTGCTTAAATATTGTATATCAAATATTAAATGATTTAGGAATATGGGGCATAGAAATACTTCAAAGTTATCATAATTTCTTGGATCTGATCTTGCAATGTTGAAACTCCAGCTTAGCTATCTAAGTTTTTAATGGCATGCTTGATTTTAAGCAAAAGAGCAGATATCCTCCTTGAACAGTTTCATCATTCATGTTCTTAAACTGGAGGCCTACTTGAGAAAGTGAGTGAATCACGGCCTAAATCAAGAGTTACCATATTTAATTCAACTTACACTGCTATGAGATCAGAATGAAACATATAGGGTCCAATTCCTTACTTCTTGTCACCTTTTCTTTTAGTTGCTGTGCAAAGTGAGTATCAAATACTGTGCAGCCAGATGTCTCCTGTGGAGCCAGCTACATGTAGCTGAACAAGCAGTGCAAAGAGCCGGTTGCACTGCGTGTTATCTTGAAGCAACCTCTGTAGAAAACCCTACTTTTGCAGTTTACCTACATCTCTTCTCACCCATGATTGGTTGTAGGAAGTTAAAGGCTCACAAAGGTTCAGATAAAGCTCTTATATATGCACGAAATGTTGCTGACATTTCTTGTAACACTGACATCAAAGCACTGACATCGTTACAAGGACACACAGCCTGCATGTCTCTCTAATCATTAGATCTTCTGGATGCCACAGAGTTACAAGACTCTGATGAAGAATTTTTACTCGTATGAAGAGCTACACAAGCAGCCCATGATTGTTCATGTTCTTTTTTTCCTCTCCATGATGATTCACAGTACAGCGAATATACCTATATATCTGTACAATATTTTTCCTCCAGAAGAGTGAATCATCTGTACCTTTCTGAACAGACTCATTATTCAGTGGATTAGCACCACACGAGCCAGCACAATGCAAACTCTCAGAGATTTGGTTAAATCCATATTTCTCTGCATTAGGAGCTGTAATTGTCTATGTTCTTTTCTCACCCACTAGGCGTTCACAAAACTGTTAACTCTAATTATTAAGTAAATAAAAGGGAGTCACATCTTCCGTGTGATATCACATATTCTTTGTGGGTCCTCATAATATAAAGCCACATATTTGGGCTTTTTGGGCCATTGAGAAATCTATTTTATATCAGTACACTGCAATACCAGGGCTGAAAAGTAACACTTGTCATATCAAGGAGTCCTGATCACATGATATTATTAAATGGGCAAGATATATTTGTCTTTTTTTCAGAGTTTTCCTGTATGCTTTTTGCCTAAAATGTAATCTGTGGAAAAGATTAATCATCAAATCAAGAAAATGTGGCAGGTATTATTAGCCTGTTAGCTGAAGCATTTTCTGACACCACTATAAAACAGGTACAAGTCAAAGAGACCAAAATGTCTCATCTGCACTACAGTGCTCTGCTGTTTTCTGCAAGACACTTCTGCTGCATGCCAAAAAATATTTTATTCTTGGCTTTCTATCTGCTTTTAAAAACTCCTGTTCTTTCAGGACACTTTTTTTGGAATGCAAGAAATACAAGAAGCCATTGGAATCAGACAAAAATACATTGGCTTTAATAAATTTCTTTGGCAGCCTCCTCCTTGCTCTATAACCAACTAACCTTTATAACTACTGAGAGGATTTTGGAAATAGACTGAGTTTAGGAGTTCAGTGTGAAAATGGGACTAAAATAATTTTGTCTGCTCTTGATTTATTTAAAAAACTAGCCAAATGTCAAAGAGAAGTATTTGGAAAGTGGTTTTCTTCCAAGAAAAATGTCAACAGAAATGCACCAGCATTTTTTAAAGCTCATTTCAATTTCAAAGGAAGGTCCTCAAAATTCAGGCTTGCCAAAGTTGCCATGGTAACTGCAGGGAGTGACACGTCCTGCCCTGCTCTACTGTGTGCATTGGGCTCTGCAAGGGCCAACGTCTTCCCTCCCCTCTCCCTTCAGGCCTCTGCCCATCAGGGGTTTGAAACGCAGGGTGACGGAGAAGGCAGCTCAGAGAGGACAGCAGAGCTATCAGAGACCTTTTCCCATATTTACCAGGATCAGGTAAATACAAAGCCAACATCTTCATTTCAATCGATGAATTAAAAAGATTTACCTTATTTTCAGTTTTACAGTTATTATACTGATAATCTTTACACAATAAGTGATGCAAAACAAAAATGACACCTTAAGTTTCTAAGTACTAGTGTTGTTTGCTGGAATCACCCAGTTAAAACACACACTGAAAACGATCTATACTTCATAGCTCTCTTTATCTTGGCATCTCACAAGGCACGGGGAGACTTTGGAGAAAGCTTTATAACTATTGAACAAAGCAAAGCCAAAGTCATTTTAACAAAAATACAATGCTGCTACTCACTTAACCACAGAGCCTGCAATCAAAACAAAGCAAGTATCTGCAATACTCGGTTTTGTATTCTAGTTCATAACAACCTGTTTGACTTCAGAGTAACTGTTCTCTGTTAGAATTACAAATATAGTCATTCTCCTTCCCAGTCATAAGCACCATCTGCCATTTAATAAGTGTTTTCAGTGACTCATTATTCCGTACTTAAATTGACTTTGAACAGACACTGCTGTTTTATTGCTGCTGCGCTTCGTGCCACCCTTAAAGGCAATGCTGATTGTATCAGTCCAGCCTTGTGTAACTCACGCTAGAACTTTATTTTGAGCACTAATATTGCTTTCCATGCCTAAAACTTCCTAAATTCACACAATGCACACAATTTGGTACAACTGTGCTATTCTGCAAAAATGAACGTTTCATAATTACGCATCACTTTCTGCTCGCTTTTCAGGTCAGATCTTAAGCACAGCACTTAAGACATCGGTGAATGAAAAAGGCTTGATTTTATAGAGACTACTTGACCACCTGTTGACAATTGAGCATGTTAAAAAAAAATAGCAGTGAACAATGCTAATTAGAGAAACAAAGATCAAATGCATCATTCTTTAGGAATTAAGCTCACATTACCTTACCCAGTAAGAATTTGCAGATTAGAATATGGACTAATCTGGGTTCATGCTCTAGAAGGCCACTGAAGCCAAATTTGGGACCACTCAAGATCTTCACATATACAGTAAATTCTCCAATATGATGGTTGATTACAGCTACAAACTTATTAAATTATTAGGAGCAATGGCAAAACTTGGAGACTTCAGCAGGGGCCCATCTTTTGTTTCTCCTCTGGCCTTTCCAGTGGGCAAGAGAAGGGACAGAACAAGGTGCTTATATCGACACCTCAGTTTATTTCTTTCCTCTGCATTATACATAGAAAATCTAACATTACAAGCTGTTTTAAAAACAGGCAACTGTGGAAGCGATGTATCCAGGACTGGATTCCACAGCCACAAGAATAGCAGCAAAAGATGCGAACGACAGTGTGCCAGAGGATGTCCTCTCTGCAGCTCCCAGCAAAGGGACAGAGCAAGGGGTATCGCTGACCTCAGCAGCCCCTTTCTATAGATACATTTCTTTTTCACTTGCATTCTCCTAATGCTGAAGCTAAAGGTTTTACAGATCACGTGCTCATCTTGGCAAGTTTAATCCATTAAGATCATCCAATTTATATAAATTATATAATGTCAATACTAGAAATAGTTCAAGTATTATCTGTCTCCTAGAGAGAAAACTACAACAAAATATCAAAGCAGCAAGTATAAAATCCCTCCTCAAAGAGGACCATATGTGTGCAGAGCAGAAATAAAGTACATGGCTCTTTGGGATTAGGGCACTCTTCTAATTTGCCATTTGGCATTCTGAACACTGTAAACAAGGCATAAAATATAGAAACCATGTGACTGCTTGTTCCATAACAAGCCTTCTGCACACTCTGTTGTGGAGTTCCCTTCAGATGACAGTACAAAGCTGCCTGCTCAATGATGCTCAGTAGAGAAATGTCAGAGAAGAGATAAGCAGGCTAAAAGAAGACTATCTTAGAAGCATGGACTGTTCTATCATTAGTTCTATAGATAAACTTCCCAACATATTTTTGAACATCAAATGCTATTGCCTAGCTGAACATAAAAGTCATAAGACGTTATTTTAATAGGGAAGTACGGGTAAGTTAGTTTAATTGTGTCAAGCCATTGTTTAAGCCATGATATGAAGGTGGCTCTGTTGTCAGAAAAATAGGGTAAACCATTTTTTCCTGAAGATTTATTCTTAAAAGTCAGGAATAGCAAGGAAATGGGGTATCTTCCCCTGGTAAAGTATGGTAAATAAAGGTCAGATTCTACTCACACAGGTATCAGCAATCCTCCATTTTTCTCAAGGAATTGTTTCGATATTTCATCATTCGGGACTTCTTGTGGTACCTGATGAGGCACTTGATGAGGTGCTTACTGTTTCAGCACAGGATGAAGGCTTCAATGCTTCTAAAGCTTCAAACTATTCAAGGGACAGTGATTGCAGTGATTCTGTAAAGGCACAATCTAGAGATCGCCCTTACCTGCAGACATATATTAAAATAGTTTTCTTTGACAATATATCTTTAAAGCATTAGTTGACATTTTTAGAAATCTTCTTAGTCATATTTAAATACATCTCAAAGGGATGGAATTTAGACAGCAATTAATTTTCTCCTTCTTTACAAGGCCAGTACAAACAAGGTATAAAAAGCTCCCAAATAAAACAGGAAGTATTTCAATGCTAACATAGATGTCAGGCAGTCATGATGCAGGGCAAAAAAATAGCAGAGAATGTGACCTTTTTGGGACTATTTTCCTCTCACATTGTTATAAATCAGGAGCAACTCCACTGAACTCTGGCTTATTATATTGATGAAAATGTGCATAAGCCAGAAGAGAATAAGATCCTTGATTAATCATGAAAAGTTCTTTTCTGTCTGAACTACTTAGTTGGCTTCAGCATGATGGCTTCCTCAGTTTATTCATTTGGCTGGCATTGGTCATGCTGCTCTGCGTCACGTCTCAGGAGGTGGCTTTTAACAGCAGCATTTGTTGTATTGTAGACATTATGAAAGGTTTGCTGTGCATTTATTTCCATATGTTTGTAGGAGAGGCAAAAGTTCCCTCATGCCACAGCAGCAGAAGGCTTCACAGTGTGAAGGCTAAATGAGTTTTAATGGGTACTTGTCATTTACTTCAATTTGCCACAAAAACTTGGAGGAAAAATGGGTAGAAAAATGCAGTGCTGCAGTCTACAGCGCTACATTACAGACATTTAACCCAAGAGCACTGTTCTGACGCTACTATTTTTCTGAATGTTATTACTGTCCCAGATATTAACCCTTCCCCGGCTTTCATTTTAATGACAATACCTTTAAATACAAAGCATTTCAATGTTTTCATGTTTACTAGCAAAAAGATTGTCTATAAAAAACATGTTTCATGTCAATTCTTGCTGTTTTAGACAAATCAGTGCATCAACATCTCCAGTTTGCAGCCTCTATACCAGGAGTATCCTTCAGCCACCACTGGCTTGGATGAGCCCTCCACACCAAACGCTGCTACAGGATTAAGGCTCCAAGCCAATCTTTTGAGCACATTTCCAGAGGGCTTCAAGGACAGGGGCTATTTCCTTACTTGCACACAGTGAGACTAGTTCTCCCTTGTTCTTTACTGGGATTTATATAACCATAGACCTTAAGCTGAAGGAAACAGAGGTCTGTTATTCATTTTCAGGATAGAGCAAGCAAGCAAACAAGGAGGTATGCCGTTCTAGAGGTAAAACACAGAAATTCAGGTGCTGTTACCAGAAAAGTACTGAACACCCTACACCAGTAATAAAATTCTGAATAACCAATCCTTGCATATTAGAGAATTCAGCAGCTGTCACACTGTGGAAGCCCTTTTTATTATGAAAAAAATTAATAATATCTGATGGAAAATTCTCTACTAGAGTTTAATTATTTAAGCACTGGAAATTTAATCCCTTGGTATTATTCACTCTGAGTGTCACTTTATCATGACCTCAGCAAAGCTGAGATTTTCTACCACTCCAGGCAGACAGCTTTCTACTAGATTGTATTCCCTATCAGCAGATGATACTGCTGATTTTACCTGCTGATACAATATGGCAACTCAAGAGTAATAATGGAATGAAATGGAGAATAAGGCCACATTTGAAAAAGCTAACGCAGATTATAGAGCTTTGCTTAAATGTGTGCCATTGCACTGTGTTGTAACTGCATGTAGTTGTGCATTTCAATTTTCATGGTATAGGTTCCCCTGTTTGAGCAGGGGGGTTGGACTAGATCTCCACAGGACCCTCCCAAAGTAACTATTCTGTGATTGTGATTCTGTGATTTCTGATCATCCCTGCATATGCAAATGCATTTTATTTAATAATGAAACCAAAACTTCAAGTCTGGAAACTGCACCTCAGTGTATTTAGTAATTCTATTTTTATGTTTGCAAATTCTAGGGAAGGCTGCCTACTGTATGGGAAATGCACTTAAAAGCAAATCCAAGACAGAAGCAATAACTGTAAATGTTTTTATGCCACTGCAGTTGAGGGGCTCCATGGAAAAATGATCTGGAGTTTGATGCAGAATTTGATACTCACCTGAGGCTGACGCCAGTGGAACAGTGAAGAACAAAGACCAAACTGGAAAGTTTATGTCTTAGATTGCATGAAGGCTGTTTTAACTAAATCTCTCCCTCAAGATCTGTCTCAAACTCAGCAATAAATACAAAAGATTCAGATGAAATCAGTGTTTTAATCTAATATTGCTTCTCAAATGACTAAAATACAGCTGTTATTTAGCTGATTTCCTTTGTTCCAGAAACAGTTTAACAGTGAAGCACATGATTCATATGCCTCTTTGGGGGAAACAGATTGAAAAACAACAGGCTTTCCCACCTTATTCCTCCTGGTTGCTATTATTTTTGTCCTGACACAGCAACCTGAGATAATTCTCAGCTTCCTGTATAACACAAAGTACCTTTTCTGTCTCTCTTGTGACTACAGAAGAGCACATCTTCCCTCATTCAAGAGTTCAATTTCTATGGCTTTCTGGTATTAGTCATTACAGAGTGACTTCAGAGTTTAGGCTGCATCACCAGCTCAACAGACGTGTAGGAAAGAAGAACTTTTAAGGACAAATCTACCTCCCTGCTTTCCCTCCCAGCTCCTTTAATACAAGTTTAAACTCCAAGAGCTTCCCACTCCTGACACTTCTGCAACTCCAGTCAATGAGATTACTCATGTTGAGGAAGCACTAAGATAATCCAACAAATTCTGGAACCAGAGGCAAGGTCAATACACAGTAGTCAGGAGGAATGACTGGCTTCTGGTCAGAGCACACAGCCAGAGCGAGGGGTGGGATGAGGGCTGCAGTCAGCCCTCAATTTGGTGACAAAATGCTGGAGTTCACAGGGGTTCACGGCTGTCATCACAGAGGAAAGGTTGGTCGTCATGAATCAGCCTGACATCCCATCTGCCCAGCTTTGGAGGGTGAGCAGGAGGTGAAGGAAAATCAGACAAGGATGCCCCTTGCCTAAGGGTTTAGGAGCTGCAGTAGAGGAGCTAGCACAGTCAGAATGGGCTCTTCCACTGCAGAGGGGAAAACTTTCCTGAGGTAACTCCTCAAAGCCCCTTCTCTTGGCTACCTGCAATGGCACAAAGGGTCCTGCACCACACACAGGACAGTATTCTTGTCATGAAAATAAATGCCATTTCCAGCAAGTAAAAGGAAAGCACGTCACAGCAAAGTCCGGAACAAAATCAGCATGCTATCCATGCTCTCCTCCCTCATTTAGCTGCATACTTCATCTGTCCCTATGCTTGGCAGGAGCAAAAGCTGAACTGAGACACCACTGAATATGGATAAATAACAAAATCAACAATACAGAAAACTCTCTGCATTGAAGTAGCTGGTCTGATTATTTAGCAACATTTAACAAGAAAAGGAGCTTACATTCACGTGCCCAGGCCAGCCATCATGCCTTTGCAAAAGGATGATAAATGTCTTTGATAAAATTCTCCTCTCTGTAGGTAGCTCTACGCCAGACAAATCCCAGGTCAGCAATTATCATCTAATTATGCATGTCAAAGATTCAGGGAATCAGTTTGTAGGATATCATGTCTGGCAGCAGTAGAAATTGGTAGGAATTGGGAAGAAAATCTGGGTAGCTCCAGGTTTCATTGCCTTCCAGAGCCCCTGAATATAAACTGCTTTTGGATCAAGAGAATTCCTTTGGATTAGAAACATAGGCATTGATTCTACAAGCCCCTGTGATTAAATAAGGCATATGAATAATGCCATTAAATGCAGCTTTTCAAAATTCCCATTGTGCATTTGCAGAAAAGCTGCCCCAAGGCATTCATAATGCTTCATTAGGAAAGGTGGGCTCGCTGTTGAATGCTGGAAAGCAAAAGGGAAACGTGTGTGGCAGTGGGCCAGTTCCAATAATGAAAGCCAGGGATGGATCATAGGGCTATGATCTTCAGGTGATGACTAATGAACATGTGTTCCATTCACATGAAGGTGTTTAAAACAACTGACATTCCTGGCTTTTGCACTCAAGTTCCTACTTATTTTTTTTCCTTCTGAAAAATAAGTCACGACACACTTTTTTGCATTCTTACTTGTTCGTTCTTGGAAATGGTTTTCTAGGATCAATGCAGCGTTTTCCCAACTTCTTTCTTGTTCTCTAAAAGCCTGTGAAGCCCTGGCCATTTTAGCTGGGCTGTCTAATGCTCAGGGAATAACTGCCATTGTTCTATTTATTGGAGCTCCAAAGGGAATCCCTCAGGAATGTGAAGACAGAGTAGGAAAGAGTTGCTTAAAATAACAATCTTATTTTAAATACGGCTTGCAGACTGCACAGCCCTTTCCTTACAGCAGGGGAATCAAGTCACACAAGGGAGTTTTCAATCATATGACAGAATCCACATAGTTTGGGAATACCGTCATATGGGTTAAGAGGCACAGGGTCTAAACAAAGTCACTCAAGAAACACATTAGTGTTAACATAAACAAATCAATGTTTAAGTTAGCATGAGGCCTCCATAATGGCTTCTTCTCGTTATTTTGAGGCCTGATGAGGTACTGCACACATCCCATTTATAACAGTCACCTTCCACTTTGTCCTTGTTAGGAGCTGTTCTGCACATATGGAGCTAAAAGGGTTCGTGTCTTATAAAAACAACTGACAAGCTGTATTTCATGAAGGCTGCACAGTCTAAACACAAGTGTTTGTAGCTACATTTCCATGGTAATAGCAAAAAAAGGTTATAATTTTCTCAGAGTTTGCTGTCCATTCTTCCTGAGACTATTTGGCATAAAACTGTCTGTTGCTTTTCACCAGTGCAATAGTGCAGATGTATTTTTAGCTCTGGTAATTTAATTTCATTTTTAAATCAACCTGAAAATGATTTTAGCTTTTAGCCTGCCAAAGGATGTCAGGCAAAGCTCTGGCTTGTGATGATGGAAAGATTAAACTATGTAACAAAAAGGAAATGTCTCAAAGTTCCAGAAGAATTTAATCATTTCATTTCAATTTCATTATTATCCTTTTGAATTTAATTGATGGAAAGTGGTGCCTTTTGTGTCGCTGTTTGCAGTAGCAGAGGCTTACAATATCTCATCAGCAGTCTCAATAACAACATTAGGATACCATATATTTCACCAAAGGACCTCAAAATAGATCATAAAAATTACTTACATAAGCCTTGCAATATTGCAGGAGACAGCCAAAAATTAATACATCTATTTTACAGTAACTGAGATAGGGATTACTGACAGCTTCATATTTAGATGTTCACCCACAAATTCTGTTAAAGTCAATAGCAACTGGTTAACTTTGGGGTCATAAATAGCCTGTGCACTGATACGTTTAACGAGGCTCCAGCCTGGCTTTTCTGGATTCCCAAATGCCTGCTATAGTTAGCAGACCATATCTCAACATTTTTAGATAATATAAATTAAGAAGCCTCTTATAGCAAAGTACATTAACATGGTCTTCAAACGGCTTTAAAAGCAGACACTGAACTGCAGCTAGATGAGAGGAATGCTATTTTCTTCATTTTTTTTTCCTGTGGTCTGCTCCCTCTTTAAAAAGAACAATTAATAAAGAACTGAAGTGCCCAGCCGGTGTCTCAAGGAGGAGGATAGAAACAGATTTGGGGTTTGAGTGCACTGACAAGGGCCTCAGAAGGAACGGGGAGCCCAGGGAGCAAGGAGGCCGGGAGGCAGCTCCGTTGGAAGGTAAATCCTCGCTGGAAATGCCCTTCTGCGTGTTCCTGAATGTGATCCCAGAATCCATCACCCCAAACAGGCACAATGAAGGAGAAATACTGTGCCAAATGTTCGATAGACTCATAATAGCAACCTTGTCTACCCTATTTTACCTTTTTAGAAGATATCCTCACAAGATGCTACTGTCACACTTTTGCAAGAGGAGGTAACAGGGCAGAGCTAAGTGATGTTTCAGTGTTATAAGAACATATGGTCACAAATATTTATAGAAAGAGCCCTGGGACTTCCATATATTAGGAAAGCCTGCAAGCTGCCATCTGGTATTCTAAAGTTTATTTTCTGTCATCAGTGTTACACATTTTACCTTCAGGCTTTAGATGTTTTTTTTTCTCTGGATACATAAAGCTAAGAATAGTGCATACAATTTAGTTAGGTTTGAAGATCTCTAGAGAAATAAACTTTCATTTGAAATACTGGTGCTTGAAATGTGATCAATACTTGTCAAAGAAGTTTATAAATAGAAAGTAATTTTAGCTCTGTCTTGTAGCCCAGAAATTGCTAGCTCAGAAAAGACTCGTTCACAGTAGAAATTCTCAGAGTTGGGACAGAGCTGAGCACTAATGTGTTTTGGTGATGCTTTGTTTCAAAGGTGATAGGATGGCAGCTGAGCAGGTTAGAGCATCCCCCAGCACTGTGTGGAAGCAGCACGGTGGCACAGGGGTTAATTTCATACGGATCACCACACTGTCTGCAAGAGTAGGAAAATGAGGACGTTTTAAACACTGCTATCCAGTGCTACAGTCTCCTTCTCATGCTTTCATCAGATCTGCTAATAAAGGACTAGGCTTATGTGAATTATGCAAAAATCTTGCAGAGAATTTTTATACTAGAGGGCTGTTACCAGCAGCCTGTAGAGCTGGACTCAGAACTCAGTCACAGGAGGTTCCCTGTTAAGGCGACACATCCTTATGCCAACCCTGCCGGAGTTGGAGCCAGGGCTGGCACTGGGAAGCGTCACCACCGTCCTGCTGGAGCAGCAGCCCTTGCTGGCAGGAAGGGAGAGGAGTTGTCCAAGAGACTCGGGATCCTCCTCAAGGATTTATTACGAGCAATAACTGCAATAGTGGGAAAATTTCACCCAAAACAACCAGTGTTTTAAAAACCATGGTGATCTAATCGTAAATAGCATGAAATTATCACAACATGTCACTCCTCAGGACTGAAACTCCACAGTCAGAGAAAACACTGCCTTTTTGAGCAGCTTTTCAGTATAGAGGATTCTCTATAGATGCCAAAGAGTAATAACTAATTTCATGTTTGTTAGGTTGGCCATTATCATCAATTATGAGGGTGATGTAGTGATTTCCATTGTGACACTGCACCATGACAGCTCCAATGACATTGCCATTTCTGTGGGGAGCTTTACACATACCAAAGGCACTCACAGTCTGAAGTAAATAGTTCAACATAGAGAGCCACTTCACAGAGCATATCCATACACATCCCCTCACGATACAGACAGGTTTAGAATTAAAGGCTCCTAGAGACCATCACTTATCAGACAGATCATTCTGTTAGCCAGACTTCTCTTGCCATCAGATTCATAACAGATTTTAAATACTTGAGAAGATTAGCTCCTGTCAATATACCGTATCACGGGCCCTGAGGCAGACAGCTGGGATCAACAGGCATCAAATACTTGGCATCAAGAAGCCTTAAACACCCCCTCCATTCACACACACACACACACACACACACACACACACACACACACACACACACCTTGTTCTTCATCACCAGATCTCAGCTCTTGTACCATTTTCCTTAATGTTGTGTATTTAAATAACTCTTATTCTCTCACAAATGACAGA
>JAUBOD010000907.1:4759790-4814254 GCA_032353885.1 Nothura maculosa
TCTTGGCCACAAGGGCACACTGCTGACTCATGGTTAACTTGGTGTCAACCAGGACTCCCAGGTCTCTCTCTTCAGAGCTGCTTTCTAGCAGATGGACCCCTAATCGATACTGGTGTCTGGGGTTGCTCCTCCCCAGGTGCCGGACCCTACACTTGTCCTTGTTGAACCTCATGAGGTTCCTCTCTGCCCAGCTCTCCAGTTTTATTCGTTTGGAACATTTTTGTAGGGGAAGATAGTGTTCAGTGTATGCAAACTGCAGCTCCTACTAAATTCTCCAAGAGCACTTTACTGTAGAAGTGTTTAAAAGAACTGTTGCTGCCTGCAGATCATAGAGTCCAGTTCATATCTTGTGTCCTGGAAGCTGTCCAGCTTCCTGAGAGCTTCACTAATTCAAGAAGTCTGTTCTGATTTTGAAACCAGTTGGGAATTGCAGTAGCAAATGAGAGCTTGGAGCAGTTCATGGGGAAATTTAAGATTTACAAAGAGCAAATACAAATTAAAATGAGATTAGCTTGATGTTTACCAAGAGCCTTTGGAAATCTTTCTCACTTACTTAGGATTGTCCACAGTGGTGATGAATTTTCCATGATAATGATGATTTGTTTTCACTAATGGGTTCAGCCAGTGTTATTTTCTAGGTATTTTTTTTATCAGATATAAACTAGTTCGTCCTGTTGCACAGTTCATTTAAAGTTATTGGTGATGTAATAACAATTGTAGTATAATTATTATAAGAATGTAACTTAAAAACTTCACTTTAACAGATACTTTTATCTAGATCATGGGCCGTACTGATTCATTCTTTTCTTAAATGATTCATAAGCCAGATACATGGAGATGGATTTTCATTTTAACATGTTGGCAGTTTGAGAAAGAGACTCTTAGACCAGTATTGTTCCTGTTTTTATAGATCAGCATGATCCATAATTGACAGATCTTTATTGGGAATCATGCCAAATAGTTTTCACTTCCTTATTCTTATGTCATGTGACAAAACCAAGCAAGTAAATGCTTGCCCTAGAGTGTGATGGGCTCTGTAATACATCATCATACATGATAAATGCTGTGATGATTGTTTAGAAACCTGTGGAAGTTTTGATGGAAAGTTTGATGAAAAATGATTCTTAAACCTACTGGGCTCTTTTCTTTTTCCAAGCCAGTAGTTTCAGACCATGCTAGGTCTGTTCAAGTCTCCTGATAGACTTGAAAATTCTCTTTGCCTAAAAGCAAAGTTTTTATTAGTTATTTCTTTGTAAAGATAGTCTAAAACTATGATACATGGTTACAAATACCATAGTTTTATTTCAAGGAATACTTATACAAAAACTGAACCCAGGCAATTTCTAGAGCTCTGCGGTGACTTGCCAAGAAAAGGAGAGCTGTCGAGGAGATGTGGGCACATGCAGTCCTCGTGCAGCACCTACACTGCCATGGGGAACAGTACCCACTGCTGTATTGCCAGAACGCATGGCAGGAACGGGCATTTCCCTGGGCACTACTTCAGCTCCATACGTGATAATTCTGTGTCTTTTATAAGCCACACCAGCATCACTGAGACTGTCGGTTCTTGTGCATGGAGCAGATATTCCTTTTCCCCTTCTAGGACACCTTTACCAAGGGAGTGGAACAACATCTCAGTATAAGAATTAAAATTCTTCTGTCATACTGCAAATAAAGTATCGTATTGGGGTGACACCACAAATAAGATCTTGTATTTAAGTACTTGGCATGTTTAAATTCCTACCCCTATTTTCAGAAAAGCATGTGTGTAAATGGGAGCAGTAGTGTTCTAGACTGTGGTTTTGAAAACCCTGTTGAGAAGTGACCGCGTGCAGAGATAAGAGAGAGGTCTGCTTCATTTTTTAGGAGGAAGTATATGTCAACTAGTTTGGACTTTAGTATCTTACAGTATGTGAAAATGTTCTTTATATGGGCTAGTTTAGGATAATTGTTGAAAAATCCACATTTGTTTCTCCCCAAAATGGCTTGAAGGATGTAAATCAGTGTGCAAATTCAGGTCAGATTTGGTGAACAGATGTGCATTCTCTTTTGAGAAATGTTTCGAAAAGTTAATGTTTGTTCTTTGTAAAATCCAAGCTAGGATGAATTCTTTGCTAAGCACAACAAATTTTATCCCACAGTTTTGAACCTTATGTGCAAAGAAAAAGTATGTAGTTGTGCATATTTTCTTTTATAAAATGTCTAATTTTGCTACATGTTTGTATTAATTTACATACATTTCATGTACATATGGTCTGTCATTTAATTCTCCGCTGCGTCATTACAGAAGAATGCCAAAGCTGATTCTAATTGTTCAGCAAACTAAAGGAATTTGGGGAGGTTGCCCAGAAATTCAACGTTACTTAAATAAAATACACATGTATTTTAAACCTTTTAACAGACATGCTCTGTGCCATATCCCCTTTACTAATATTAAAATAAGACTTATCAGCACAAGCTGCATAAGGTTGTGCTGCTGAAGCCAAATCCTGGGATCAGCATCCAGGCCACGAGCCTGCAATCCGTTACACTTCTGCTGAACTTCATGCACGTTTGTCATTCTTTTGAAATCAGGAGGATTATTCACCTCCATAAGACAAGTGTGTGTGTGTGTGTGTAACCAATTCCGTGATTGGACCCTCCAATTTTATTGGCTTCCTTACGAATTTGAGTACAGGAAGAGAAAAATCTACATTGGGAGCACAATGTTGCTCTTAGTGGAGGCAAAGTGGAGGTACTTGGGCTTTTGGAAAAGGTTGGTGAAAGTGGACGGATGGTACATTCAAAGTAAAAAGCGATTGCAGAAAATAGCAAAGTAGTAAGATATTTTAGTGGTTCCCTATCTGGCTTTTTTGAGGTGCTGTCACAAATCAGAAGCACGCCACGAAATGCTGTGAATGGTAGACCGATGGTAAAATAGATGTAGAAAGTAATATTAAAAATGTTTTTGCTGCTTAAGTTCTTTGTATCTGGCTCTAGAAGATATTCTGTTATGGAAATTTCCCAAGCTGTTTAGTTCAACCCACAGAAGGATGTCTTTTGGCTCTGCCTAAATGGTCATGTTAACATGATCTAAGAATCATTTTGTTTTCTCCAGTGACTGCTTTTTTCATCATTCCTGGTAGTGCTGTGTGCAGTTTGCACTGTCAGATGCAGTATTTGTAAAGAATTTTACTAATGGTGCCAATATTTACTGCCAAAATTTTAAAATGTAAGAACAAGTATGACAGTAATGCGTTTTTATTCTTTTTTTTTTTTTGAGGAACTTTGTTTGCAAATTTTTGATTGAATCTTTCAGTAATAGATGTCATACTCTCCCTTTATTTCCAAAATAAAAGATCAAGAGCAGCTCTGAGGAGATTAAGATGACAGGTTAAATGAAACCTTTACCCACATTAGATGAACATAACTGCTGCAGGTAATTAACGCCTTTCATTTTGAAAAATGTTTTCAAGCACTTTAGGGAATTTGGAATGATATTTTACATTTTATTCCAACTAGTAATGTAGAAAGGAAATGAAATAAGACTAATTTTATTTTCCATTTTTGCATGCTCTCTCTCTCTTTCCTCTCCCTGTTCTTTCTCTTGTTGAAAAACTATTGTCATTTATGTCATTAAAACACAGAATTATTGCCCCCAGACTTTCAGTGAACCACAGCTGTTGACCTTTTCTGACAAAAAGCTTTGAATGCAAAGCTGCATTGGGAACATTTGTAGCCTGTAGACCATGACAGTACTGTAGACTTCTCTCCTGTCCTGACAGAAGAGAGTGCCAGAGGGTGTGCTCACATAGTGACTACATTATTTTCTAGCAATTGTGGTAAAGCTTTCCTAGCTTTTGGGTTTTTTGCCTCGTCTCAAATGTACAGTCATCCTTCAAATCTGTTATACCACCTTCTGAATTCTCTGGCTTTGTCCCCAAGACTACATAGTCTATTGTTTAAAATCTTTACCAGTGCCATCTAAATATTAAATTAAGCATTGCAGCTTAGCATGGAATGTGTGGATACTTGAAGCAGGATTTAAAACACATCTTGATTTCCTTGCTGTGTAAGAATATATTTCAGAGAATGGCAAAGAAAGTTGAAAATCAACCCCTTCTAATATCGGATGTGCAAATTTGCAGTGAAGGCTTATGAATATTAAATGAAATACTGAATACTAAGCATGTGAAAATCTCAAGATGTCTTTTGCTTGAAATATGCCATAAACTCTTTTATTTTTTCTGGATGATTAAATTAATCACTTTTCAGTAGTGCACACCAGCTGCTGCATTTGCAAGTAAGCCAAGTACTTTCCCACAGTACATGCTGTATATTTCATTCTTACAGCATTTTATTTTGACAGGTAATCTTTATTCTGAAATCAAAATTCAGGAGATGGATGAAAATTAAATGCAGTGTCTATTTCTGTGAATTTAAATAGAGTCCATATTTTTATTGACAAATACCAGGACATGTAAAGCTCTAAAAATAGTTGCACATAGAGACAAATATGAAGTCTCAAATTTGAACCCAATTCTTTTCTTCTCTGTGCAACTGATACTTTCCCACTCTTTCTCTTGTGAGTGTTTGAGGAAAGCAGTAACTGGGGTGGTGGAAGAGAATTCTACTTTTTTTTCTCAAGCTAATTTTCTCTGTGAAACTTGATCTGTCTTGGTTACATTTATGAGATTTTGTGAACAGAGAAGAAACAATGTGATATGAATACCAAAAAAATATATATTTTCAATATGTTTTGTACCATTACACTACAACTTATATATAAAAACCCCAAATCCTTTCATAGCTGAACTCTCTAAGCATTACCATAATTGTAAGCATATACTCACTATAAATATTCTTTTCCCTCAGACAGAGAATAAACAGGTACATTTTTTGTGTCCTCAATCAAGTCCATTTAGAAGTGCAAGGAACAGAAATTGTACTTGCAATTCAACTGGTATTTTGATATTATACTGGCAGAAGAGCAGCTGCCTGTCAGAAAACTGATTTCCATGCACTTCTTCCCCCTTCTTTCTGTAAGAGCAGAAGATAGTTCATTCAAGTGAAGCCTGAAGTTCTTGAATATCCCGAAAATCAAAATTAGGATTATAGTTTGCAATGTGAGCATTTATTACGATAAGGTCAAACTGATCTAAGTGCACAGAGGCTGCTCCGGATCCCAGGAGTCAATGTTGGGCTCATAGAGGCAGATGAACAGGGAAACTATCTGGCAAAATTTAACTTCTCTGCTTTATGTAAGAACAAAGAACTAAAGCCATGTCCAAAAGAACATACACAGTATTGAGAAGGACAGAGCAGAGTATCAACAAGCATTGATGACAGGATCTTAAGTTGTTTCACAAAAGATAAAGTGTAGATATTTTTCATCCAATAACCTTTTCATCTAAATAAATAACGATATTGCTGGAAGGCCTTAGCTTTCAAATGCCTGTAGCTGTTTATTATTAGAATATGTGCTTTTAAATTAGATGACTGTATTTTATGTAAGAGCTGCTAGGAGTGTATGCAATGTATATTTTTTTTCCCATTTTTGCATGCCTGTTTGCATGCATGGTAGGCTGCAATGAATTAGCCACATTAAAAAAAGGCAGGGCTTCTGTGTTGTCATTTTTCACTGCTGTCATTGCTGTTAGGCTTGTATCTCACCATAAAAGGCTTCCTGCTAGTTTCTGAGTACTCCACACGCCAACTGGGATGCTCCATAAGTCCCGGTAATGGCTGAGGACACCTTGCTGCACACATTCATTCTCCATTCATTAAATCATTTTCTTAACATGTGCTAGTAGCATATGTATGGAAAAAAAAATCCAAACAAGTCATAGGAGGAAAGTGAATATTATCAGTGTATTCATGTGTGTGTGGTGCAATGCAGATCTTTTTGGCTGAGGATGCACCTCAGAGCATGTGAATGAGTGATGCTCCTTCAATCCTGAAGAAGTGTGATGGAAAAAGAGAAACTAGGAGAATTATGGTAATGGTTCTTTATACTAATTCTGAACAAAGCATTAAGTTCAGTCAGATTTATGGCTGTGTTTTAGAGTAGAACAGCTACATTGTTTCCACTCAAATCCCACGTGTTTTCCTAATTCTAAAAATAGTCAGACAAAAGAAAGGTAAAGGATCTTCCTTTTCTTTTGGAATTTGATGTAGAATATCTTTTGTATTTTTATTGTGTTTTTTGAGATGTCGGTATGAGAGTCCTTGTATCTGAGGAACAAAATACTGATTATATTAATAGACTTTTCTCAAAATTCATCATAATATTTTAGGAAACAAAGGAAAAATAAACTTTTGTCATGATACTGTACATGATACTGTCCCTATAAACTGTAAAACAATTATTTAAAAACCTAAAATGTAGATTTGTTATTGGAGGGTGAAGCAGTGGAAATAAATATGAGTTTAGCTAAAGTACTGTGTTAAATAAAGCAAGAGGAGAGATATGAGCTAAGAACAGTGGTCCAAAGGATCCTAGGACATAGCTATGGAAGGCTAAATCCAGCAGTGTGCTAGTGTAGTGGTTCTACTATTTCAATAGGATATCTTTCATGTTGTCATTTTCTGAATATACTGGTTAGGTATTTAAAGTTAATTTCTAGAAAAGCATAAACTGATTAATATGGAGGTCATACCTGTGTTCTCTGGTGTCTGGAAATGGAAAGTGTAAAGGCAATGATGACTTCTGCCTTTACATAGAAAGAAAATCTCTTTCTCCAGATTTTCTGAGAAGGATTTTAAAAGAGTAATCTTGTCTGAAAGTGTGGAAGGGCAAATCTTTCTCCTGCCTGTATATTCTTCCCCAACACTCTCCTATATCACAGATTTCTCTATTTTTCAGAAAAGCTTGACTAAAATTCTGTCATCCCCTAAGTGGTCAAACCTGCCGCATGCTTCCTCAGATTGCACTCTGTGACGCAGAAGGGCTTGTGAGACCCTCAAGCCAGCTCTGTCTGCTAAGGAAAAATTTGGAGGGCAAACATAAGAGTGCAGGAACATGTCAGATGAAAAAAAGAATTACTGTGTCCTTCAAGGCAGGATTTCCTATGCAGAAGTAGCATCTGGCAAGCAGCAGAGAATTTGCTGTAGGGAAATATATAGAGGTTATAAGTATATATAAAGTATATAATAAAAATACATTTTTATATATATAAAGTAGGGAATATATAGATGTTATGAGGAGAATAGAGAAAGGTGTGAGAAAAAGAGGAATTTGGTGTTTGAGGTTTCTATGAATGCAGGAGATAAGAGCTCTTAGCCACTGAATACAGTAGTTCTTGGTACTTGTTAAGTGCAGGCAGATCTTTCCTAGGAAGTGCATCTGATCTCCAAAACCTCTTCAAGGATCTTTTATCACCAGATTAAGTAGATATTCTGTATCCAGGAAAAAAAAAAACAAAGTGGCCAATTCCTGCTCTTAAAATATGCTCAAAAACATGATTTCAGCATGGTCTTTGAATTTCAGGATTAAATTTCAAGGGTGTATGTAGTAAATTAAACATGTAAATTGCACTGACAAATATCCCAACACAGATGCCTCTTCATCCTGTGCTTGCTGCTCAGAAAATGTTTTCTGTAGTGTCCTAACAGTTAGCTTTATCAGGGAATTCCTATGTTATATTATTTTGTTACTATGCCAATACCAGAAGCACGTCAAGACAAAGAAATTTTGTAGAGTGAAATTAGAGGAGGCAGTATAGTTCAAGACATTGGTTAATCCTTAAGGGAAAGAGGGTAATAATAAAAATATGAACATAAGCTTCTTTGGAAGAAATAAGAAATAAGTAGGAAGTTATTCACATTTTTTTCTCCCCATGCAATAGCCTTGAAAACAAGAAACAATAATGAAGCTGATTAATTATTTGTCATGTCATAAACCAGATTAATAGACTTGATTAATAGACTTGAGTTGTTTTTAAATTCTTGAAATAATTATAATCGGTATCAATATGAATTGCCAAAACAAAGTGCAGGAATGACAGATTCACAATATGAGCAAAGGAACATTTTTGAGCACATTAAATGCAAAAACACTGGAAATTATTCATCTGATTTAATTGTAATCTTTTGCCAAAAACATTAATGCGATACCTTTGAAGAGTAATTGCTATAAAGAATATCCTCAAAGAGGAGCATTTCCACATGCCTGGGCTTTATTTTGCTTTCATTAGAATTTATTCTCTGATGAAAATTTTGTGTCCATAGCATAAGGATTACTCTTGTTCTGCAAATACCTTAACCTTTTATTTTTATCACTTTATGCTTTCCGATTCCTCTTCCAGATCCTGATCAGCTAATGATAATCCGAGAAGATTTTGAAGTCTTTTAATGTGTTCAGGTCTGCCTTTCTCCTTTATTTGTTTAATCAGATAGATATAGAAGCTCTTCCTAGTCAGTTGTTCATCAGGGGCAATAGATACCTTTGTTAAACTTTAATGGCCAACATGGTAGGGCTACAGTTCAAAAAAGCTTGAAGAATGGTAAGAATGGAAGGAGCCTTGGGTATAAGTACTTTATTATGAGCCTACTACTGTGAGTCCCTTTTGTAATGCATTTTGAGTCATAGAATAACATAACAAAACTCTGTTAGTTTATCATGTTCACTTGTGTGTATCCCCACCTAATGTCTTTTAGCCATTTGTGACTTCAAATTGGTAAGGTGTTTTGAGGTAAGGATTGACTATGTGTATATCATACTGCTTCCTTGGTCTTCAGTCAAACTGATTGGATGAATACACAGTGTCATTGCTTATAGACTGGAAATATTTCCTCATGAGCTCAAGAACAACCAAATGCTTAGAAGTCAAGATGTTGTCACAAAATGGAAGATATATTCAAAAATGCAGTCTAGACTCATTATCTCCATTTCCCCCAACATCCAGTTCTCCTCAACTCATTATCTCATGAACTTTGCTTCTCACCATAAATTTGTCTGATACTGACATTTGCAAGATAGTAAGTCTAGACTTTTGGAAACTCTAGAGACTAATGAAAAAGTCATTGAGGTGGTTCTTAAGTGTCTTGGGCAGTGTTCCAAGGGCACCTTTGACAATCTGTGTTACTTTAGCCTTTCCCCTCCACAGTGGGAGGTCTTCTCCATTAACTTCCGCCTGAAGCTAATCATATGAACAAACAACTGTTTATTATAGGGATTTTGTGGGTGTATGACCCAGTAGCATGTCTTATTCTCTAACTTCTTGTAGCCTCTCAGTCACAAGAAGTCTTCAGGAGTTTTGCTTTTGCAATTCTTTATTAGCTTTGTGTTAGCATCTTGTTCCTAGGAAGATAAATACTGGCTTCAGAATGCTCATTGAAGGACACTGAGTATTTGATCTTAACTACACGATCACTAGCAGCAGATGTCTCATGTTGTCTGCCTATGTGATACCACTTTTGTGAAAATAATTTTGCCAGTTGCCATCTGGGACATCCTCGTTTATTTGGAACCTCTTCTAAAGCCATTATGAAGACTTGAGATGGCATTTTTAAGTACCTTGCTCCTATCTATTCATCCTATCAGCCAAATCTGTTTTGTTTGTTTGCTTGCTGGTTTGCTTACTTACTTACAGCATGTAATGTGACAAACAAAGCTGAAGGAGGACAGTCACCTCTCAAGGTAAGACAGGAGTCTAAGGAGTACAAGAAGTGGTTGAGCTGCTAGTAGATGCTCACAAACTTCTCTGCAGGCTCATTGCAAGTATCTTCCATGTTAATGTGCTTTATCATGTACTGCCAACAAATCTGGATGAGGTAGAGGGTGCCAGGAAAATATTGCAAAGAAACAAATGTGCTTTCCGGGAGTTGATACAATACCACCATGGCATTATTTCCAACATAGTAAATATTACATTTCAATTAATGAATGTGAATTGATTGCTTAATGCATGTTTACATCAGTTCTGGAAGATTCTAATTCGCAATAATTCCACGTATAGAAGTATGAAATCCAAGGAGATGTTTTATTTGCATACTGTGTTTTCAATTTGAAATTTTTCAGATTTTCTCAAGTAGTGTTTTATTTTTTAAATTTATGAGTGCATATTATTTAGCAAAAATATTAACACTGCAGTGAACTTCCCTCTGTGCTGCTATCAAGAGCCGCTATAATGTGTCCACAATATTTTGTCTATATTATACACAGCAAATCTGAGTGGATTTTTTAAAATATTTTTTGAGAAATATTTGAGTATTGTTGTGCAAGCCAGTTACTTGTGCAAAGAGATGTTTTTGATGATGTTTGAAAGTGTCTCACTGCACCCCAACCTAGTGGCAGAGGACCCTGTATGAACATAGCATGGTATTTGCTAAAGCTGATAGCTATGAGTATGTTTAAACTGAGAAAATGTTTGTTCAAGTTAATGGCTCTTATTTAGCTATCACATAAAAATAACTTTATGTTTGGTAGATTCTAATAATTTGGAGTGTTGTCATGCACCAAAGGGGCTTGCTTGCTTGCCAGTACTATTTTTGCCAGAGTGAAATGCTCTTCCATAGCAACATGGCTAATTTCACCCTTTCTCTTCGTAATTTCTCTGCTACATCTGAGGTGAAAAATAACCCTTCTGCTATACTGAAGTGTGAAAGGTGGAAGATCTATAAGGATAGGTTTCTGTTTCCATACAGAATTCAAAACAGAACTAACTGTACTACTCAACTTCTTAATGTATAAATTAAAGCACATAAATTAATGCATAAATTAAGTTTATTCCTGCAAAAAAACAGATACGGTCTTAGATGTGGTTAGAAGCATGGCCCTAGGTATGTTCCATCAAAAAGAATCAAACATGTTTTGTGTTCATGGTAAGGGGTGTAAATTCGTTTTCAAATTATTGACCTGATCTTCACTTGGATTTAATAGTTATAGTTCCACTGAAATCAGCATAACTAAGCTCAGTTACTGTATTGACAAGATTGAGATTTAATTTTAGCCCAGTCAGATCTAGGAAAGCTGTGGAATTGCTCTTTGATGCTTCTGTGTCTCAGTTTTCAACCTGTCTTTGCTGATATACCAGTTGCTGCTGTGTGTAATATATCCATGTTTCCTTGACCTTTCTTGGGAGGTTGATGAATGTATTTTTAAATGTGTGTAAGTGAATTGTAATATATGCTAAAATTATATTTTTGCAATATCTCTGCCAGAATGAACTACAGTGAATGGCTTGTGTCCACATTACGTTGGAATGTGCATACTCATAAAATTTTACACTGGACATTTGATATTTTGCCAACATTCATTTGCTATCACATCACCATCGTTTCCTACTTCAAACTTATTAGTACCAAGTGCATATACAAGCATGGTTGTATGTTAGAATATTATATGTTTGGAGGGGGAAGGAAAGATGAAACCTTGATGAAGAAAGACTGTATGAAGGTCTGCCTGAATAGCATGATAATGTTTGAACTTTATTCATCCTGCATTAGAGAACTGAGATGCACAAGAAAAACTAAAAGTAAGCCTCCCAGTGTTGAAGCTATGTGAAAAAGTTGCATACTCTTAAGAGTACTGAAATTTGTATTTACTTCAACATTTGGTTCTCTTTAATATATTTTTTTCACTCATTTGTGAGGATGAATTGAGACTGAAAAGTGAAACTCACTTTTAATAATTCATTACATGTAGTGTGGTCATAGTGCTGTTATATTTGAGATCACAACACTGGTTAGAAATTCCTAATACAAAATCTTTTTATGATTATTTCTATTATTTGTAAATACTGTGACATTTTTATTCCAGTTAGCTTTCCAAATTCTCTCTCTTGTTTTTCTTTTGCTAATGTATAAGCCTATACTCTAGGCCCTCTTCAGTGGTGCTATATTTGAAGGAAAACATTAATATTGGACCTGATCTTTCAGATGTATTTTTAGGTATATGAGAGATCTACTATACATCCACCCTATATCAGCAAAGCTCTACACAAGCACAGAAATCTCTCCATTCAGCTGGGAAAAGCATCAGATTGTCTTCTCTAAATGTCGCTTCTTGTTGGCAAGGTGACATTTGAAGGACTGGTAAGCTTGTAATGTGAAGGCATTCCCAAGTGCTTGTGACACATGGGAAGGGGAGAAATTGATTCAGGGAAGACAGAATCTGAAGTTAAGAGTAAGAAATATTTTTAATTTGAAGAAGAAAAAACAAAATAGAAAGAGGAATATCAGAAGGAATTTAAGAAGAATGGATGACCTCCAAACCTTCAGATTATTGTCCCAATTTTTAGTTTACCTGAGCCATCTAGACTTTTATATTGATTTTATATATTACAGCTATATGAACTCACACTATAAGAAACAGAAGTACTTGAAAGAAAATGAACGAACAAGTCTGGTCTTTATTAACTAGGGAAAACAAAGGACTTAAACAAAATTAATCTGCTTTGTAACCATATAAAGCTGAGAGGCACGGTGTTATGAGACAAATAGCAGAACAATTACATCTGAAGTCTGTAATAAGATTTACAGCATTATATTTAGAGGAACTATAACCCATATTTATGAATGTATTGTATTTTTTATGAATCTAGTGAAAGAATATCATTTTCTGGGATATCTGTATTTTGGAACTATAGAGATATCTAGACAATACAACATGCGTAATTGCAGCCTGTCCAGTATTTCATTTTGACCCTGTTGCTGCTAGGCTTGGCTACTTACTCGCATTTATTTATGCGGTTTAGTCACTGTCTGTTTTAATGTCAGATGTTGATTCTTTAAGTGTATGCTGTTCATATTGAATGTCTTACGACTGCTCTACCTGTGACTAAATACTTCCGCAATGAATCTTTGAGTAACAGATATGTGAGATAAAATTGGTTTAATGTGAAAAAATGGATTGTAAGGCATAAATTACAGTAGTGCTGAAGTTCCTGTTCTTAAATGCTGAGGTTGCTTTTACTTGTCAGCCACCAAGAGTAGGATTTTTGATTTTGTTTGGTCTGAATACATGAGACTGAGGAAGAAACCAGTCTCCTAGACAGTATTGCTCGGGCATATCACATGTAGTATCTTACATACCACATATAGCAATCAGATATCCACAAGCTTCTTCTATGTCTTCCACCTGGTAGGTGCAGTTTACACCCCTTTAATGGGATCCTTGCTGATCCTATGCTGTGGTCAGGACGTGGCAAATTCTCTGGCATCTCCTTTGGAGCAAACACAGGCACGAGGGAGAATGCAACTCCTCTAAACGCGGAGAACCTAAACAAGTTCTAGTTCTGTGTAACTGCAAAGGATATCTCCTTACTTCAGAGCCCTTTTATAAATAAATAAAATCACAGTGGGCTGTTCTAAGAATGAGACAAATTCAATTTAAGAATACCAGCTGCATTATGTTTTTTGTAAATGGGTGGGTAAGAATAAATATTATGTAGCTGTTAAGATTTGGATAAAAAACAAAAAAACAATGACTTGCAGTCCTCCTCACAGACATTCATCCCCTGAGGTACTGAACACTTTTTCCATAGCGATCACTCAGCCCATTATTTTCATCAGATGATTGCACAAGATATCGCATTTTATCCTGAGCAGCCTACAACTAGTAATCCCAAGGGATTAATAAGATTATAAATGTAACTAGAATTAATTGAGTTTAATCAGAAAAAGTTAACGTCATTCTGTTTTTATTCTTGCTGTCAATCACTTCAAAGAATATGTAAAAACAATTTGCACCAAAATGATGTAGCAACACTTCAGCATTTCCTTAACCATTTTCCAAAGTTTTTACATGGAAACTATGAATATATAAAGTAGAATGAAGAAATTTTATCCAGTGCATTAATTCAATGCCCATTGCATTTTAAAATAAGCTGCAATTAAAAATACAAAATAATAACAGATATAATGCATGAATAATCAAGACATGTGGCATGAGTAAATTGATTTGAACTGGTCATTTAACATATAATTCATCTGCAAAGAATTCTTGATGATAGAATTCCTGGATTACCGTTTTCAGAAAAAAAAATGTTGATTAGTGGAGATCCAAGGCAATTTTTTCTGGCTTTTCACTTGATATTGTTTTGTTTTGTCAGAATATATTTTTCATACCTATCTTTGAAGTAAAGCACTGACTCTCTGTCTTTCAGAGATCATCTTCTTTAATCTTGTTCTAAACAGAAAGTTCATTGTACTCTGTTTAATCTTAGTAAGAATGCAGCTTTCAAGGTCAATTGTTGTCCATTTGGAGTCATGGACATTAGAAATATATATGCGTGTGTGTATATATAGTTTTATAAACATATATATATATATATATATATATGTGTGCATACATGCATGCACACACACATCCATTAGTTCCCCTATTCCATCTTCCTGCCAATGACAACTGCTCCCTAAGTAGCATTTTCTATTATGATTTGCTATTAATTTTATATGAAAGCTATTAATTTTAAATAATAATTAGGTTTCAAAAGGAGATTTTCAGTATATGCAAGACTGCAATTAAATATACAAAATAAGGATTTTTTTTCCCATTGGCTTTTTTTTAGGCAAGTATGTTCGTAGTAGCTAATTTATACTAACCTGAGGATCTGCCTTTCTTCAGTGAGGAAGTCAGTGAACAAATGGGACTGGATATTCTAATACTTGTAGCAGTGCATGGAACAGAGGTTCAGTGGTTGTTATTCTAGGTCAAGAAGTACAGCACCTTGCTTCGTTGCTCTTCTCTGCTGCCTCTGCTCATCTATATTTATCTTATTTTCTTAGAAGCGTTTTCACTTGTACAGCTGTTTCAAAGGCTATCTATAATACAAATTTATGATAACTAGTTAGCTACTCTAAATGTTGCACTCCCTCTCATCTGCCAGTGAAGAGGGAAGATCTGGAAAAGTCTGCATTAGCCAGTGCTAATGTATTGTGCTTTTGACTTCAAGATAAATAAAAAACAAACAAATATGTCTTTGTCTGACAAGGTTTGTCTTGGGCACACCCACTTATCCCTCATCAACTAAGATAAATTGTCTCAGAGGGAGGACTTCCATGTTCAGAGAAGGAATGCAGAAATTCTTTCTATTTTGTACATTCTTGGCATCTTTCCTTTGTTATCGAATTGACATCCTCTTTGTGTTTTCAAGCTCTGCTTGGGAAAAGAGGTTATAAATATTAAAACTCTGAACAAGTTCTCCAAAATGATTTTTTTGTGGTTTTGTCTGAAGTGTTCTTTGTTTCTGCTATTTTTACCTCAAAGCTATCCTTCCTCGTCCAAACAGTGTATTTTTAGCTATTCCTGATCTTTGAAAAGATTTTTATTAATTTGACAGAGCTTACTTTTGGCTTTCTGTCTTTCCAGTTCCACTGTAATATTGCCAGCTTTGAGAAAGACATGCTTAGAACCGATTTTGCAAGTATTCTATGGAAGTTGTAGAATTTATATTTTGAAAGTGTTTTAATGAATCCCTTGCCATAAACAGCAAGAGTTTTTAAGGGCTGGAATGTGCATCTTAAGTTGGACTTCATGAGGAAACATCTAGAGACTTTGTTCATAATTACATAGGACTTTTTAATTAAAATTTTAATATGATCAGGCTGTGGTTGATACAGTCTCTATATCACTTTACACAATGCAAATATGTTTCTGGCATGGCTTGAATTAGATGAGAATTTCCATTTTCCTCTCATAAACATTTATGGTAGTTATTGACACATATTTGAAAGGCCAGAATTTTTGACTTTTAACTGGGGGCAAATGTGATTTGTACCATATTGAACCTCTATCTGTAGACCCCATTTTTTCTAAGCTCAGGGTCTCCTTCATGCTATTCTAGAAAGATAAAAGTTATGCAATGAACTTTTCCACATAAACTTTTCCACAATTCCCTGTATTTTGTTTGCCTGGCTTGTAAACGGTCTAAATAGACCCTTTTCCTTCAAGTATGGAAGTGAAGTATAGATCCTTCTTTGCTCCCCTGCAATCACCCCAAATGCGGTAGGGGAATAGTGGGAAAGGATCTGTAGTAAGCAATAAAAGGCACAGCCTGAGCGCAATGCAAAAGCAATGCATGGTCATGAGGAAAAAAAAATAGTTTCCATAAATGGAAGGTCCATAAATTACCATAGCCCTAGGGTCAAATATTTATGTGTGGAGTTGCTGGACCATTTAAGCAGCTATTCATTAAAACCATGTAAATGCTCAAACAATTAAGCTATCATTTTACACTGATACTTGTTCCTACTCCCAAGGAAGAAAGGCATTGATAAGGATGCAGATACTTCTGAAAGAACAATAGACTCCCACGTACAAAGCCCCTCTTAGCATACACGCGTTTCCTTGAAGGGATGCTTTTGAGTTAAGACTGGAGGCTTTTAAAACCAGACATCTGTTTCTCAAAATTAGGAGCTGCTGACTCTTACAGAAAAAAATAGTTAAAAGAAAAGAGAAACATGGAAGATTTGCTTGCAGGTAGCTCTGTTTTTCTCATGCTGTTGCCTTAGCACAGGAAAATGAGGTTCTTCCCTGTGAAGGAGGTGACCACACATAGATGGAGCACAGGGAGTCCTCGGAAGGCACAAAGCCACCTGTAGGGACAGACCATGCTTCAGCGTCACCTCTGCTCTTTCTCCTTCTCCTTCCAGGGTTTTTAAGTACAAAGTGGAGGGATGATTTGTTGAGCAGTGGTTTTTGGCTCAGAGTTTAATTAATCCTCATCTGCCTTTGCTCTCTGGCAGCCTTCCAGGGGAGCTCCACAGCGATGGTGGCTTTGGCTCGTGCCTGTACCTGCCTGTTTCCCCATGCTGGGTCACAGCGCTTTCTGTGCAGCTTCAGGAATGGCAGCGGCATCCATCAGGCCTCTCTCAGGCTCCCTCATGCAGAGGAGCCTTGCATGCCGAGTCAGTGCTCTGCCTTCATTTGCAGTGACGGGTTAAACTTCTGCTCCTCTTCCAACACAGTCTTCTCCCTTTGATTGCCCGACGTGCTTTATCTTCTCCATCTTGGCCTTCCTCCATGTCTCCATTTAAATTGAGGTTTTCAGTTTTTCTTTTGCTTTTCCCTGTCCAATTTTCAACTGCGGCTGTTGTGATCGATTCCTTATTTGTTCCCCTTTCTGATGCTTTTGTGTGTTGGCAATGGGAGAGCCAAGAGCAAATGACAATTAATTTGCAGGTGTCTCCCTCCTCTTGCTTTTGACAACCTGTCAGCTACCCTGTCCTTATGTCTGCGAGGGCTATAGCTCAGGGTTGTGCAATCCTTTTCTAGGTTAGCATTGAGCAATCTTTATTATTTCAGAGAGAGCCTTTGTAGAAGGAGATATTTTGTAAGTGAAAAACTTTGGAGAAAAAAAATCTTCCCCTTATGTAAGAGTTGAGTACAGTAAAACAGAAAGGGATGGGAGCAGAGGTGTCGTTTTAGAGCCAGTTTGCAGCTCTGTAAGCCTCGTGGAGCATGGAGTAGTCTGTCATAGAAACCAAGTGTCAAGGTTGGAAAACTGAAAGGAATACTACTGTTACTACTACTGCTCTCATTGCTTGCTATTCATTGCCGACCGTACCTTTTCCATCCTAGGACATGGCATGTATTGAAGGTATAGGCTGCTCCATGCAGGCTTGCCCCCTGGGGAGGTGAACACGCCTGTTTGCGGAAGTGCCTGTGACTGACTTGTACGTGAACTTCTTATTTACGCTCTCTCTTTTGTTTACAAAGCCTGGGATGATTTACTACAAAGAGCAGAATATTCTTCCTGTACCTCTTTTGCATGTTTCCCTGTGCCTGGTAGGCATCTCTCACCCATGCCATTAATTAAATTGCCAGAGTGGGAAAGGTAAGGAAAAAGTAATCTGTGTAATAACGCAGTCAGGTATGAGTGAAGAATCCCAGTGTGTGTTAAGTGTGCACTTAAACCTAATCATGTTGTTTACTATTTAATTTCCCCTCAACAGTTTAGTGTGCTCCTTGTTGCTCTTCTTATTTTTGTTTTTCTGTTGGGTGACCTCAAAAAACACTTATTGTCCTTAATGGTAGATTTTCTTTCACATTTAGGGAGAAGGAGAAAAATACAAATTTTCAAAACTGCAGGTCAGCTCATCTCTGATTATATCTACAGATATGATTTCCTTCAAATATTTCACTTCTCCTTAGCCTTAAGGGGAGGTAGCTTTCTTTTTAAGGAGTTTATTTTCATTGTTGTAAACACTTCTGTGAATGACAAGAGAGATTAACTAAACTCAAAATACACATATGGAAGGATGAATAGAAGTGTGAATGTGAAATCTAAGTGATATAATCACCAATATGTCTCCATGTGGGTTTTATGTTCTATGTTCATGTTCTGATAACAAGACATAAAAACTAAACCTCATTTTTTAATCTCCACTTTTGGCCTTAAATACACAATTTTCAGAGTAAACTAGCACACATCTATGATGAAATTACGAAACAAAATAAATTCTTTAATGCTCATGCTAAAAGATATTGGACTTTATGTTCAGTATTACAGTCTAGAATTTATAGTGAAAGATTCTAAGCATCCAACTTGAAATATTCAAAACAAAAGAGAAGCAGTAACATCCTTTTTTCTATTTTTTTTCTCCTTAAACTTGCATGCTCTTGGCTGAAACTTGCTATAAACTGCGAAGGGCATCTAGCACAAGTATGACACATTTTAAGACTAAATAGACTGATTATTATTTATTCTTATAATGACATAAATGCTTAGATTCCTTTCACTAGTTTTATGTTATTGACTTCAGTGGGGATTACTGGTATTAAGACCTTTGAAAATTTAGACAAAAAGATGGTGTTGTGCAATGCTTTTTTGATGAGTGATTTGCAGACAAATGTGCGAGATTGAGTTCTGAGGTCATAAGAAAATACCAAGAAGTCCTGTCTTCTCTAGCAGTTTTGTGGAAAGAAAGGTGTCTTTTCCACCAACCTATTTTCCAAACATTCCAGATTGGTAAAATAGTATTTCCATTCATGCAAAGCTTTTAAAGCAAAGCTGGAGCCCTTTCTGTAAAATTGAGCAAGTTTAACCACACTTCTATTCTTGCTGTGTTTACATTTTAAACTCATTCCCTGATAAATCAGCATTTTTAATATTAAAATAGAGATGGGCCAAACCAATCTGAACAAGTTCAGTTATCTTTAAAATGGGACAAAGCATTTGTCCAGCTTGGGAAGGTGATGGACTGAATGCTTAAGCCAGCCTAAGTAAGGGAGTCTGTAACTGTTCTCCTTGTCACAGAAGGCTCTTTTACATGCTCTATTTATAATGTCCTGTTGCCATTATATTGTTCCTTTAACACCTATGCAAGGGTGATTAAAAACAGTCCCCAAGTTTCTGTGTCACTTTTCACTCATCATCACAGCTCTGAATGGTGATAGTTTAAACCTCTTCATGCCCGTTAGCTAATGCTTGTTGAGAACATAATATTGTCCCTGTTCTTTTTATTATAAATGTTGCGAATCTGCGTTATTAATTAACATCGTCAGACTTATGGGATGGATCCACGCCTGGAAATTTAAATAACAATTCATCTTCCTCATTTTCTGTTTTCCAAATTCCTCTGCACAGAACTCTGCTTGACACAGAGTTACACTTGAATTAGTTTCACTGCCTTTGCCTAGCAACACAAATAGGTTTTACACTTTCCAGGCTTCTCCTGTTAACTTCTAGAGCTGATTGTTGTCACCGATATATTTTTGTTTGCTATTTATTTGTTACTAGGTGTCATAACTCTGGACAAGCTCCCCTTGCTGGAATCTCACCAAGTGCTGTGTTTAGGTCCCACTGTGCTGGAGATGCACTCTCCAGCTTCCTGACTTTGAGCAGAACCCAGCACTGCCTTTGGCTTGGCCTCTGCGTATTTACGGGATGCAATCTGTTAAGTTCAGACCCACTCCTCAGTTACTTGGGCCTATGTTAATACCTGACCTTCACTCTAAAGTTTTGACATTCCAAGAAGGATCCTAAATCCAAAGGGATTTAGGGCACTTATATAATTTTCTCTCTTGGTTAGGAGCAGAGATTGTAGAGCGGGGCACAATCCCTCTTTGGAAACTTTCAGCTTCACATTGAGAACATGAAGTCAGCTTCTTGCTGCCAGTCATCTCCTGTTCACTTTTGCTGGTTACACAAGAAGGAAAATTAATTCTTTGGCCCAAAGCCCATGCCTTTCTTCATCTCTCTCCTACTTTTTGCCTCATTTGTCTTCTTGACCCACCCTGTCTTCCTGACTTTAAAAGCAGTGTTTAAGTGTTCCCTTGAGCTTACCCCAGTAGGGTGGTTCTCCCCTCTCAGGCAATCTGTAACATACTCGCTGCCCAGCTCAGCACATTCTTGAAGTGTTAGCAGCATCTTTGTTTGTACTATGATTGCTCCTAAAGAGAAGGTATGACAGGACGGTGCTCTTGTCAAATTTACTTGGTGTATGAAATGAGGGAGAAGAATGAAGACCCCATTTGCAACTCAGTGGCAGCAGAAGCTGCTGCTTGATGCTGAAACACAGCCCATTGGCAGCCTCTGGCTTGCGCATGCAGCCTTGGATCAAGCTTCCTGGTTCTGCAGGAGGGAGCAACATCACCTTTCCTCGAGGCATGCACTTGGGCTGCCCCTTCATGAGTCACCACCTCTGCTGGCTTTGTGCAGTGTTGGAGTTTGCCTTGTTTTGCAATATGGTGAGTACAACTTGCTCTAAAACTGTCCCAATGAGTAGGGCCCTTGAGCCCTCTCTCAGGGCTGGAACCATAAGAGCTGAGTTCCAGCATTCACTGGATGTGTGGGATGGGTGGGACTAGGGCTCCTGAGGCACTGAAAGTGACTTAAGGAAAACGGCAGCAGATAGGACTGTGCTGAAGTCACTTCTGCTTGCTCAGTGAACGTGGCTGGGTCATCTATGTCCAGATCAGAGCTTTGTCACTCAGGAACCACCCCATTCCACCCCTCTGTGCACTGTGCAGACTCTGGAGTAGGCACTTAGGGGGCTGAATCCCTGTCTCCGTTGCCTGCCTCCTTGTGCCTGCAGGCCGCAGCCCTCTCCCTAAAGAGGCTTGGAGGAATGTACCCACAAACCTGGTACGAACCGTTGCTATAGAATGTCTTCAGGAGGTTTGCATGGGATATAAGTGATTTCTAGTTGTGCTGATTTTAACTAAATATGGTGTAGTTTACACAAACATGATGTCATTATAATAATAAAATAAATATATTTGATTGAGGGTAGGTGTAATACACTTGCCTTAGCTACGTACATGCGCATGAATTGCTTGCAGTTGGCATGAAGAAATATATTGTTACATAATTTGGCTTGGTGAAATTAAACATTTAAAAAGAATAATCAAGAATACTGCAGATTTTATATTGAAAATTATCAAGTACAGGAGAGGACATGACCTTCTTATGTCAGTGGTGTTTTTTGTTATTATAAGAATAAGCGACTTAATTCCTGGAAGTGCTAGAGTGTTTTTGGTTGGCTGAATGTGTCCTTTATAGTAGTCTGTTTGTCATCTCAACTTTTTTTCCCGAAGGTGGAATTCAGATTTCTGGCCAGAAACATAATAATTTTACTTTGCTTTGAGGTTATATAACAGATGCTGTGCAAAAACTCTTAGTGTTTCAAAATGACTCAATGACTCATGAAACTGAGTAACACTTTTCCCTCATATCATTATTTGATGCTATCTAAGGATGAGTTAAATGCCTGAGTTAAGGAAAAATCCATCCAAAATATTAGACAAATATTTTAACTGTGAAAATATGTTTGTGGTCTTTTTATTTTTAATTTTTCATTTATCTGTGGCTTATTTTGTCACAAGAGTAGTAGGAAATATCAGAAATCTCACAAGAGAGGGATATGAAATCTCTGAAATTTTTAAAGAATGGAAACCTTTAAACAGGAAACTTAAAATTCAAATCATTGGCTTTGCCAGACTAATGCAGAGCCTTGGTGAGGCACACTCAACCTCAAGGTTCCTTTGGCTGTAGTGTATTCATAGACTCTATAGGAACAAAGGCCAGCCATATACATGGGTGATGAAATATCCTTGGATTTAGAAGGAAGAAGAACAGTATTTTCAATCTAAAAATGCATTAAGGTAATAGTGATACACACACACACACACACACACACACACACACACGAGTGATGGATCTGACTATTGAAAGGACTGTGTGAATCAAGTGCAGTTAGTGATCAGAAGATCGAGGTAGCGCCTAAAGTTCAAGTTAAGCTCTATATAAGGCCTCTAAATATTAGGGCAATATCCATTTATTCAGTTCTAACTCTGTTATTGTATTTTACTCCTCCTCTATGGAAGTATTTTTAAGTTAATATACACATTACTATAGAAGAAAGTAGGAAGCTCAGAACACTTGTATTTTACAAGTACACAAAAGTATGTTATGTATACAAAGAATATACAATTTCAAAAGGGCTCTTAGGGCTGCTCATGATGTTTACATACAGAGAGTTAGTATTGCTGTTCTAGGTGTATCAGTAACCATTGCCTGAAACAGATGCCATCCTTTGGAGTTTCTCCTTCTTTGTAGAATTATACTTTTGCTCTGTATCTAGTAGCACAAAGCTTGTTTTTCTACAAGTTGCTGTATTTTCAAAGATAATAGGTAGATGTTAGAGTTCCAGCTTTCCTTCCTGATATTACATGTGTGGCTCTATTTGCATTCTCTCAGCTTATGTTTTCGCAGATGCAGAAAATTATGTAATTAGTTGTGGGGTCTCAGACCATCATTTCAGAGATGTTTCCCATTTAAATTAAAGGCTTGTTCTTCTACCCAATCAGTAATTGTTTAGATCTTTTAAAATCTCCTTCAGCTTGATTTAATTGTTAAACATTAATTTAGTGGGAAAAAGGCTTCAAAGGGGAAAAAAAAGAAATGCTGGAGGCACAAAATATTAATAGGTGCTTAAAAGCAAAACAGTAATTCTTCCCTTTCTAGGCTTGCAGCCCTTCAGGCCTAGTAGAAAAGAAACAATTGACTGTATTACAGGATTATATAGGTTTCATTGACTTAAAATGAACTGAAAGCAGCTGTAGGGAGATTTACCTCAAGTCTTTATTATTAGCCATATGAGGCAGAAAGAAAAACAATGTTTTGTTTGAATCAGAAAATACAATTTTCAATGGTGGTTTAGAAGAGGTTAGATAAAGAGAGCATTACTTTTCAATAGGGAAAAAAAGTGGAATAGAAAAATTATGTTTTGTCAGTATTATACCCCGTATAAAAGATCTGGCTAGCAGAAAAGAAGCCAACAGAAAAAATCTTATACTTGAAGGATCTTTGTTTTCTTTCATTTCTGACGGATAATCGTTGCATTTAGTGCACTTGATATCTCTTTTACTTACTAATGACAGTAATACTTCACTCCTTTGAATACTTCTACCATGGAAATGGAGATAAAGATCAAAAAGTGTTGCTTTTCTACAAAGAAAATCCTTTCAAAGTCATATTTCATTGAAAAATATATTGATACAGATTTCCATTTAAGATTTCTGCCCTTATTTGTTAAAAATTATGATTAAGAAATAATTGAGGACTTCTTAGGAAAAGTCTAGAATGTGAAATCAGAACCTATTCCAAAAATCCAGACTGATTCCTTCCATGTCTATTCCATCCTTTTATCATTTTTTTACCAGTCATAGACAGATTTTTGGAAAACATACCTTTCAGTAAAGCACAGCTAATAACATTTAGTTTCTAAAACGATTGTCTGTGCCTGGTTATTTTTCTGAAGCAAAATTTTGCTTTTAATTCTACTGTGATGCTTTGCAAATGAGACCTGCTCACATCTGAAAATTAGGAATGTGATTGTGCTACAATGCTGAATGATAAGGCATCTGTAAATATTTACATGAATAAGAAAATATGGGGTCCCAAAGTAAAGGAAAGCTGAAGACTTCCTAAAAGTAAAACATTTTTAACTGTTTCAATTTAGTCACACAAAAACACTTTTTATTCTTTTTAAAAGTAAACTGTAGTTCTTTAGTCAAGCCTGACTGAATTAATGTATCTCACTGCATATATTATTCAACCTATATAAATAGAATTATAACTGACATTGTAGTACAGAAGAGAACTTTGCTCTTACATCCCACTTTGTTTTGTAGGTTCTTAAAGACTTTTCCAAGTTTGTTAAGTGTCCTCTCGATTTTACTCTGGGACAATCATGATACAGAGAGACTAAATGACTTGCACCAGCAAGCAGTCCCACAATAATTTTCAGTAGATCCCTCCTCCCCTCTGCTAGCAGCAGGTATTTCTTATTTTCTGTGTTACCCTCTATTAAGAAGCACAGGTACCTGGCAGTGAGTATAGGAAGTGGAGACGTTCTTTCAGGTTGATATGTTGCACACTCAAAAGTATTCACTACACTTCAGAATTTCCAAAAGATAAAAGTTCACCAAAGGAATTTGCTGTATTTGCTGTAGACATCTAGTCAGACATCGACATTATCCCCAACACTGAGTGGGAAGTGGAGAGGGGATTGCTGGAAGCCTGTTGTGTAAACAAGTGACCTCAAGCACACCCAAGCCATTTGCACAGCTGTGAATGTAGTTGCTTGATATGTGCATGCCTTTACATACACTACAGTAATTACACGTCAAATGTGCTTTTAGTTAAGTATTAATCAGCTAATGAACTGGACAAAAATGAAATATTGAAAAAAAATGAAATATTGCTAATAAGAAAACTTATTTCATCCATAAAAATGTTAGTTTTCTTTTTGTATATTACAGATAATTTCATATGTAGGCTAAACATTTTCTGAATTTATGCAGTAGTCTTGCCCAAATGAATGTTGCTTTTAGAGCAGGAATAACCTTCCTTTTCCTAGGAAGATTCCTTCCAGTTATTTTTCTGTGAGATGCCTAGAACGTGTTATTTCCTGTGGCAATTTGGTCTGTTCAAAACTGTGCAGGCCATATGTCCATTCCACATATTGTTAGTGATTAACAGGAGCTATGAATTAACAAAAATTATCGCACCTTCAAGGCATTTCAGAGCAGTAACACACAACAAGAAGAGGCACATTTCCCTAAATGAATACATTTTCATTCAGTGGGTTATTCACTTAACCAGCATTAAATGTAATCCTCTTTGATTCTCAGTGGCCACCTCCTACTCTTTTCCTGTCAGTCTTCATCTCCTGCAAAAGCATGAATTCAGCCTTCAAAAGAATAGTAGTTTGACTAAATCACTGTGTAGCTTTCTTTAAAAAATACAAAGAGGGATTCCATAGAAGTTGAGAAAAATAGCTCAAGGTCAATAACTCTTAATACTTTACATCACAATTAAAGTATTCACTTTTGTTTGGCGTCTACTCACTCGTTTTTCTTTTATATATATATAAAAAACTTTCATTTTGCCTTTTTTAACATAGAAAGGTGTTTATTTCAATAATATGGCTTCATCACCTTTTTTTATGCTAATTTTATTTTCAGACAAGCCAGATCACACTACTGGCCCTTGTAATTTACTCCATACTAGCGTTGCAGAATATAATGAAGCAGGACAGTATTCTTTTTGATGTGGTTAATCTCTGTTATACTTGTGCCTCTCCTGAAAACTGCACTGTGTCAGAGGGTCTTTTGTAGCCAATGGTGACAGGAAGATCAACAGATAGAGGTTGCTCCATTAACCTCTGAAGTAATGAAGTTGCATTTCAGGCAGTCAACACTCACCCCGCCAATTTATTATCATTTAAGAGGAAGTGAGACTACTTCAAGCCACTCTGGTGTCCACATTTTGATAAATACATAGATTGCAAATGTTCTTATGCTAACAGCTAGCCTCGAGGGGACCTCTAATGGGGTGGATGCTATGGCTCTGGGTCTGCTTGTTTTTGCAAAATGGTAAGTCTTCAGCACCAAGAAAACAAGCTAGGTCTATTTATTTTTCCCGTACTAAATGAATGTAGGCTTGCTGATAATGCTGTCCATGTTGAAATGATAAAGTTAGATAAGTTGGCCCAGAACAAATTTCTGTAAACTTTCAAGGGAATTAAGTTCAGATACCCAGGTCTGCTTTTATCTAATTCCGAGCTGCACATTTTTAAGGCATTTACTTTCCATCTTAGAAATGGACATAACTAAAACCTTGGGAACATGCTTAAAACCTGAATTTGTTAAAATCTGGCCAGATTGTCTGACCTTATAAGATTTTCATGACCTGCCATCAAATCCTGTGAGAATGGCTTTCTGAGGAAGCAATAACACTAGTTTCCCCCACCTTAGCAGTAAAACAAGCTTGTAAAAAAAAAAAAGAAAGAAAGGAAAAAAGAGAGAGAGAAAAAACAACACTGGAAAACTGGTATGGCCATACACCTATAGCCCCCTTCTGCCTGACTTCAGCTCCTGGGCATGGTCTTTGGCACATTTTTTTTTCCTTCTAAAGGGTGTATAATTTACATGTCTGGCTTTCTAGAAGCAGTGTAAACGCTTTTTATACGTCAAAGTCCAGGTGATTGCATAGCCATAGCCTTCCCTTTCTCTCAGGGTGGCAGGAACAGTAATTTAGCCCCAGTATTTTGGAGACACGGGACCAAAGGGATCACTGAAGTGCAGTAGGTTCCTGCTGCAGGAATATCTTTGCTGTGGGCCAAGGTCTGCTAGCAGACAGCTATCTGCAAGGGAGCTGCCTATACCTACCCTGCCACAGCTTCAGTGAGGGAATTTTGAAAGGCTGCATCTTCCCTGGGCTTTGGACAAGTCCATTTAGTGTGTTTCACCCATGACATCAAAGTCTTTGGTAGCTACCTATATTTTATGCAAGGATACTCTGCTGCATGAAGCCATCCAGAGTGCTAACCAGGGCAGCATTTGTGCCCGTAAATTGCAGCTTCCCCATAGGGATGTGTCAAATCCTGGGAGAGTGGAGCAGGGGGTGCTTCAATGTCTGCCAAGCGCTTAGAACCAGCCCCATGTGTGTCCCACACTTGGTATGCGATTATTGCAAGGAAATGTCACAGACAGACAGATGTCCGTGGCATCTCTCAAAAACATCTGTAGCGACCGGAAAGCTGTAGTGGCATGGGCAGCCCTCTGCGGAGCAGTGCTGTTGTAGCACTCCTGCCGTTCTGCCTTCTTGGCCTCTTGCTTACCCAGGTATGAATAGCATTTGGATGACGAGCTAAGTGCGCAGCGTGTGTGCAGCCCCAGCGTGAGAGACCACGTGTTGTGCAGCTCTGCAGCAGCATTTTGTTAGCACTGCCCAACATCAGGTCATCAGCTTTTCAGATAGGGAAATGTGTTAATTTAGCAGAGAATTAGTTTATGATTCAAGTGCGATTTCACAAAAGGGAAGATAGGATTAGGCGCTACTAAATTTTCGTTTGTAAATTCGCAACTAGTTGGATTGTGCTTGTAGTCCCTCTGTGTGATTTATACAGTTCAGTAAATAAAATCTCAGCTTCTCCCCTTCTGTGTTTAGCCAAAGTTAAAGAATGTGAAATATATTATTTTACTGGCACTGACTCACAACTGTGTCAGTGAACTTCTTTGCATTTACAACTAAAATTGGATTCCAGCTTTCAAAAATTTATGACAATTGCTCCTTCTTGTGGCTTGAATGTTGACATATAATTAATGTAGGATTTCTTCTTGAGATTTCCTGCCTCGGTTTGTACCTGTCATAAAAATATCCTTGGAAGTTTATCTAACAGCTGGAACACCGTGAAAGACGATTGAAATTTAGCAAAGAGATTTACTGGGGCCAACAGGAAGTGCTCAGAGCAGGATGGCATAAATATGCAAAAAGAGCCCTTTTTTCAGCTGTTTTAAAGGATCCCTGTACAAGCTGATAATGGCATAATACTGAAAAATGCTGACATTGTGTCAGCTAGCAGCACCAGCACATAAAAGGATTCCACAAGCATGGGGTAGCACATTGCTGAATTATGCACCACATAGACATTTGTCTGCCGCCTTCCCTCAGTCCCAGCTGCCCTGCAGGTTGCAACTCATTCTTTTGAGAAACCAGATATATTTCATGGGAATTTCCCATGAAGTGTTTTTCAAATCTACCTGATTCCTGTACAGGATTGAAGGATTCCTGAAAAGTCTAGATCTGGTTTGCAGAGACCTAGTGACTTAGTGACACTATTGAGGGACTGGGCAGTAGAAAAGCAGATGAAATTTCATTTATATAAATGTAAAGTGAAGCACATGGGAGAAGGGCAAACCTAACACTCCGTAGCAAATGTCAGGTTGTAAATTAGGCATTACCCTTCAGAAGAAGATGTTACAGTCAATGCAGAGTTCTCCAGAAGTTTAGCTTTATTTGCTGCAGTTGTCAAAAAGGCAAACAGATTGTTAGAATAATTAATGTAAAAAAAAATGACATTAAAACCATTCTAAATAGTCTATGAAAGAGGATGGTCTATAAAATGCAGCATTCAACATTCAGCTGTGCTGCTGGTTGGCCAGAGGGGAAGGGTTGGTCTGAACAGGACCTGCCCTGCTTCTCTCTGCAGGCATCCCATACTGATGAGTGGCAGAAGGTGAGATTTGCTCCTGTCCCACACTTGAAACAGGAAGAGAGATAAGTTTCTATAGCAAATGTTGGTTTTGGTTTGAATTATGCATGTGTTTAGAGCAAGAGAGTTTTGTCATCCAAAAATCCAGTGAAATTACCTTCTTTATCTTAAACCTCATTTTTTATATTCTAGCCCTTGTTATACACAAAGCTGTATCCAAATATGAATTGCACAGTCCAACGCTGCTTGGACTCTGCATCCAGAATCCAACTCTGCATATACAGTACAGCCTACTGCATAGCGTATACATAATGTATAAATATAGAAGTAATGGTATGTATAGCATCAGTGACCTACAAATTCAGATAGAAGGTAAGATGAGGCATATAAGTGTGAGAAAACTATGTTTTTTGTAATGTATTTGTTTCAGTGAAAAATTTTTCTTTTTGTTAATGAACAAATTCTGTTGTTCTAGAATGGCATACTGAACAATGTTTGAACTGCTATCATTAGTGTTACTTCACATGTGGTTGTTTCTTTGAATTAAGTTCTGTTGTGGGCTTTACATTTTCCTCCCTGGATTTGACACGTTTATGCAGGCGCAACCACAGTTTCGTCTGGTTGTGTTTTGTTGTTTTTAATTAGAAAATTACTTACCTCACAAATGCTTTTAAGACTTGTTCTTATCCAACCAACAGAACTGCAATAGACAGGTCAAGTCAGTGGTGATGGTAATACCCAGTTAACAACTATATTCCAGTTCCAGCATTCAGTGTATTAGAGGTTGGCAATGGAGACTGACAGAGCGGTAAGAGCAGTGCTGCAGAGCATGGAGTAAAGGAGGGGAGAAATACAGCTTGAGGAAAAAGGAGAAAGAGGTAGAAAAATAGGGAGAGTCGATGACCCGTTGGAATGGGAGACAGAAAATAGTAAGAGAGGGAAAGGGGTGTTTTCTAGGAGAAATACTAATCAATGCAAGTTGTTTTGTTTCATGGTGAGTTGCAGTGATTGCTTTTTGTACCCATAAAGCAACTAGTCTAGTATTGATAAACACAGCTGTTAGTGTAATTGTAGTATATATCATTTGCAATATGTGTCAGGTAGTGTGGCTCTTGTTGCTGCATATAATTTAGTTGCTTTTAGTTGTGCATGTTTACCTGTGTTGAGTGGAAGATCCGAGTATCTTCTTTGGAAATCTTGCAGTCTGAGTCTTTATCTTGCAAATATATTCACTTACTCTTGAATTCATAAATGGATGATGTTTGAAGATGGAGGTAGGCAAGATTTTGTTTAAACAAATTGCTTTTTACTGTTTTATTATTTTGCTTTGTGCAACATTGTTTATTATTGGTATGTTGATAACTGTGGGTCATTTATCTGCATGGCATATTATATGCACATCCTTAGTAAAAGGATAGCCTGTAAGGCCCCTTTCAGCACAGACTCTTCTGCTTTTAATCTTTCATGCATGTTTAAGTCTCACTTAGAGTAAAAATTAAAACATATGCTTGCATGCTAACCAGAACTGGTCGCTATGTTTTCCCTATCATGTACTGAGAAATGCGTGGGCAGACCCATAATTGTGGAGAAGCTCATAATATTGGGGCCTAAAGTATAAAAAATATTGCATAATTAGACCACACATGCTAGATTTCAAAATGCTGCATGTTGTTTGGATGGGTATTCAAAAAATAAGTAGCTGTTGAGCATGTATGGTCATGTTCACCCTGCCACACACAGTCATTGTAGTGCTGTAGCAGCTCTAGGAGTTTAAGTGGATCCAGCATTGGTTTTGCTTCAAATAGACCAACCCCCTAATACTTTTCTTAACTGCATCTCTTTCTTCTTGGCCTTAAAAGATGCAACTATAAATATCATACTTTACCTTTAGCAGTAGGTTCATGTGATGAACCATGTGAAATAAAATTCATGTAGCATCCTCTGGAGGAGGAGATGATGCAGCTTTTGGATTGCAAACCCAGCTGTAGGTGTATACCGGACTCTAAGCTACCCTTTGGCCTTTTGATTTAATTTATATTGTTAGCAATACAATAGACTCACCTCGTAGTGTGGTCCATGGAACAAATAGTCTTTTGGAACAATATAACTTTAAAGAGTGCAGAGCTATTGACTAACAGAATAAACTAATAAAACAGCATGTTAATAGTTTACCTAAATTACAGAGTGCAGATAGGGACATAACTGTTGGTACAAGTATGCAGATCTTCATAGCAAGGCTTTGAAGCTCATTAGTTTATTCTCAGCATTAAAAGATAAGCAAACTAACATGATCGGAAAAGCAGATGCGGGCCATTAGATGCATTTTATTAATTTATTATTATTATTTGGCTAAGAAGATAATCCCAGCAAACTTCTGCCAGTTTACTAGAGTCATCTACCCTAAGGACACCATGCTCTGCCCAGCACTTCCAAGAAGGCTTGTCCTCTCTAGCCAAGAATCTGGTCTTTCCCTAAGGGAAGAAATAAGCCCACACATGAAGCACCTCAAACCTGTGCTCAGCTCTTACCACTGCTGCAGCCCTCGGGCACTTGCTAAGGGAGGACTGCCCTTGTGCGCCTACATGATGGCTAGCGTGCTTACGGATTAAACTTCCCCACCACAACCACATTTATTAGTATTTGCTCCGGTTCAACAACCTGGAGAAACCAACATGCTTCTGACAAGCAAGGACAGCGACAGCCGCAGAAAACAGGCGCGAGTGTAGCCCCAGGGCCCACCAGATCTTCAGTTGCCTATTGACTTGCATCGACTGCATGAGGTGAAAACCAAGTCATGCCCCTTTCCACCTGGGCAAATGAGAATTTCCTTCTAGTCACAAACCAACAGCAAATCTGAAAACATGACAGGAAAAGTCCTGCAAATTTTAGAAATTTCCCTGCATCCAGGAAAATGCCACAGCTATGACCTTGCTTGGCTCAGGCAAACTTCCCTGAGCAGAAAAGAAACATTCCTTCATCACTGGTGGCCGGGGAAAGAATGTGCTTCGATTTGACATTGCTGTTTTGTCGCTCCAAGAGGAGTGGCCAGTTACAGCTATGGATTAGCAAGTCGGAGCTCCCCAAGCCGCAGGGCCAACAGCCGCCAAGTGTCTGGAGAGAGGGACGATGGTGTTTGCAAAGCGGAGATCCTGTGCGGAGATGGGGAGGCTGCAGAGAAACGGCTGCGGGCAGAAGCAGAGCAGGCTGCGCAGACCCTGCTCTTGTCCAGCCGCGCTGCCTCTGGCTATCGGCCTCCGCCGGCCCGTGTAGCAGAGCTTCAGCTCGGAGCGGAGCAGCAGCAACGTGTGCCAGGCTTGAAAGGGAACCTGCAGGCTAAACAAGTGCTTCTTGTGCGAAAGGTAGACACTATCCAAAGTCTAGAGACTCCCAATCTGTAGGCTGGTTGCCACCAGCAGCGATGAATCTGCAGGAATCGGCAGAAACTGGGACCGCAGTGAGTTTTGGAAGGGTAAACAGACCCTCCAAACTTCAGGGACTCATGAGCATCCTAGTTGAAGTACAGTATAAATCCTGTGCCAGGCCCTGAGCAGATGGGATCCTTAAGCATCTTAAGGGAGGTAGGAAGGGGCATGCTTTTAATTTGGGACCTATACTGCAGGTGTAAATTAACTTACTTTGTCTAGAGTTTAAACTTTAAACTTAGCCACATCAATTGTACAACTTTCCGTTAATTTTGTTCATCTTCAGTATTCACTTCACAATCTGATTTTTAAATCTCAATTAAATATATGCTTTATTTTTTAAAATGAAAAAATCAGTCGGGTAGGGAGCAATGGTTTAACCAACCATTTCTGAGTGAAAGCGGCACTGGCTGAGTTTCTAGTGGGGTTGTTTTTTTCTATTTTCATTTTGAAGTGAATTTCTGATAAAAAAGATTTCTCTATCCAATGAAAAAAAAATCTCTTTTGAAAGAAAACAGCATTTGGGGGTTTCCTTTAAAAAAAAATTAAACAAAACATGCAGCAAGTCGCAATTAAATTTCAGTTAACAAAATGCAAAAATAGACCCAACCTCCATCTGCCAAAAATAAATAGCTTGAAAAGTAGTTTCACATCCCTGACAATGACGACTGTGTTTATGACATATTTCTGGTGCCATATCCCGCTCTCCTATCACTGCCAGCTCATGTCCAGTATTTAGAAATAAAACAGAAACACATTGAACTTGCTGAACGAGATGTTGCCACACTGCAGCTCTAATGGGCTTAGTGACCACAACCTACAGGGGCCAGAATGTGTCAACAGCAAAAGGGCCAACCTCAATCACTGTCTGTGCTTTTACAAAGTTGTTACATGTTTAATTCTTTGCAGCTTAGTTCTCCTGCTGTTTTGGCTGCTCGAGCCCAAGGCTCATATATTGCAGCAGCCTTCTCTACCTCATATAATGCCACAAAGGTCCCAGCAGGAGACCTTTCAGTGGAGCAGACAAGCCACAGGCTAGGGCAAACAGGGCATCACAACTTCCTAATAAGATGACTTATTAGATTGGGGGCTTGACACAGCTTTTCTTTAACCACTTCTTTCCCCAGCCACCCGAAACGTGACCTGTCTCCGTGTTCCAACTGCAGCAAGAGGCTCACGGTCTCGCAGCCAACTCTGCTGCCTGTGTGTGGGCCAGGCTGTGAGCAGAGCATCCTCTCTGGGTCGCTATGCCAACAGATTAATATTTCCCTTAATGCCAGATTTCCAGCCCCGTAGGACTTTGTTGCGTTCAGTACAGGCTTTTCCTGTCATCATGCGGCTGGGGCTTTGCACGGGCGCGTGCAGGCCGGCAGGGAAGGGGTTACCCGGCTGCAACGGCAGGATCGGTTTCCTGCCCGCACTTGCAATGGCCCCAGGCAGTGCCTGCTGCGGGAGGGAAGGAGCAGAGGGCCTTGCCGTGTCCCAGGTGGCAGACAGGCAAACCATGTTATTAAGCAGCAGAGATCGCAAAACCTTGATCTTCAAAAAAAGGCCCCTAATTAGTCCCTAGCATGAGAATAAATGGCATTCCACATCAGCAAGGATGAAAAAGGCTCCTTCAGGTTTCATTAAGTAATCTCAGCTATTGACAGTTTTTAGCATCATGTCGGGAAATCTCATTTTGAACCACTTTGCCCAGAGTTCTTTTTTTTTTTTTTCCTTGTCACTTAGGTTAGATTTAAATTTTTTTTAAAGTCTTAAAGGTCTCACAGGCTGCATTTTGACAAAGTCATAAATGTCTTGACACAGAACAATCAGAACAATGTGCCCAAGCGCTGCTGAGTCACTGCTACCTCTGGGAGCCAGTCGCTTCCCCGCTGAAGTCCGTGGAAATTTTTCCATCATCTTCCATACATTCTATCTTGGACTCTTTGAGCACTAGTTTAAAAACTTTCTTCACAGCTCCCATTACCCTGTTTTTAATTCAGTTTGTAAGTGACAGATTGAAGTATATGTGCTAAATTTTCTTGTATTTCTGAAGATCTTCATCCTGGATTAGACTTGTTTTATGAAAATAAAATGCATATTTAGAAACAAAATGGTGTTGCAACTCATATGCCCCGTGCCTATTTTTGATTTATAGCCATTCCTAGGCAGAAGACATCCTTGTCCAAATAGTCTCAGGCTTCATAAACTTCATCTAATTCTATCATGTAGTTGTACAGAAGTTTTCAAGGACACGCACTCTCTAGAGAGATTGGATCCATTTGCCTTTATTCATCCCAATGGCATCTACTTTTATCCCTAACTCAGATTAACAGCTCTGAAATTACAGCAATATGGAATGTTCATCACAGTCATGCAGGACTTCTAGCACCAGCTGCAGATCCTTCCTTCTGAAGTGTACTGTTCAATGAAATTAAAATCTAAATAACAACAAATGACATAAATATTTTTTGCAAGAATGGGAACAAAGTTAATTTTTTTATTTATAAATATCTTTTTATACTGATTTTTCATGAACCTTTAAAAATTTAAGGAAATCAGGTAATTTCTATTTTTAAAGGATTTTTTTTACTCCTATATATACCATTGTAAAATTTAGCCTGATCCCCATAAATCATTGCAAAGTAAAGAGAAAAATGGTTCTACTTTAATTATGTAGCGTAAAAGATATTTTCTAACCTCTAAGAAAATACTTCAGAATCCCTTATAAAGAATAATCCTTGTCAGGAATATGTCACTTTAGTGTGAAGAAGAGATGTGTTATTAGGATTTTGTAAGCTAGGCTTGAGCCTTTTTGCTTTCTGAACTTTGTAGCTCCTCATGACAAGAGCAGAGAACTGCACATCTCCCAGGTAACATTGCCTTAAGTGGAGTTTTTAAGAATGACTGAAATTTGTTCTTCTCCAAGCACGATGTTTACTTTCTGTGTTCAGGGTTCTCCAGATAATACTCACGGCTGCACTTACTGTTTGATTCAAGAAACTTCCTTTAACATTGCTGAAACCTGTGCGCTTTATTGATTTGAGAAGTAAGAAATTGTATACAAAAATTCAGTTATTTTACCTAGTTCTAAACAAAAAAGACTAACATCAGTTTTGACAACAAACAAAACCAGGTTTTGTTCTATCGGTTATGTTTAAAAGATTCCAATTTCAAACCAAACACAAGTTGTGGTTATTCTGTCAGATATTTATATAGCCACTGGGGCGCCATAGTTATGCACCGCATACATCATTGTATTTTTAAAATGTACTTAATGAACATTTTTTCTTTTCTGGTAACTACTTCATTGCCTTAAATGAATGCATTCCAATAGAATTTGTAACAAATGAGCACTTTGTGTTTGCATTAATGCCAAACACGTTTAACAAATTTTTAACAAGGAACACTGGCAAAAAGCCAAACTCCTAGAGGGACACTGAAGGAATGCTATAAATTTAAAGTGGATTTTACCTTTTCACTCAGCTCAACAAGTGTCTTAGGTGTCTTTGGCATCTCGGTATTGAAAGTTTTCTACTTAGGTTGGATACAACTTTATGTCTTAATTCTTGGCCTCCATTGATAAAGACCTTCACATCAATAGAGCTGGCTTTAACAGGACACATGCTGTAGTAACAGCTCTTTCTGCATTCTAAAATCTTCTTTTTGCAAGAAATAGGCCAGGAGGAAGTAGCAAGAACAATATTTGCTCGTGAGGTGATAATGACAGAGAAGTGAGAAGTACAGATGTTATTATCGGCGTAATCTCTACCATGTTATTATCTTTCCCTGCGCAGTGGTGAGCACTCCAGTAGCTGCCCGTGACCTAATCTTTTCTTGTCCTCAGCGGCAGATTTCTGGACTCTGATCATAGTTAGAACTGCTCATTAGGGGCAAGGGCAAAGCAGCCCACATGCTGCCAGTGGCCCAAGCTCTCAACTTGCACAGAAGCCACAAGCAGATTTTTTGGCTGACCCTAACATCTGGGGGGATTCTGCAGTTGTTGGGTTATGCCCACAAAGTAGATGCCATTACAGACCTGGGGAATCACCTAGGCTGTAATACATGTTCATATTAAAAGTGTTACAAGTAGCAGCACAAACCACATGCTTGCTCTTTGCTTGTAACTTAATATATTAATTTATTTTTTACTGTGTTATTTCAGTTTTAATCAAATGCAGGAACTAAAGAATAATGATACTTAACACCCATCCAAGGCTATTAAGGCACATTACAAAAATTAAGCCTAGGAAATGCCTGTGAAGAACTTGATATTATCCCTGCTGTAGTGAAGGCACAGATTAGGCACAGTAAAAATGATGTGACTTTTCCTTTGGTTACACAATGAGCCAGAATTCAGAAGAGTGCCATGCCTGGGCTTTGTCTTAATCCTGTTATTTTTTTCATGGCTTTGGACAGAGTGAAGTCAAAATGCATTTTTTTCGTTAGTGTCTTTAAGATTTCATTGTCAGGAAATCACATGAGAAAGAGTTTGTAAATTGTTCTAACCTTATTTTTGAATGACTACTTTTCGGTACAGCTATTTATTTCCAGAAAATGAAATAATTTCACTTAATTTGTTTTTGCTGTGGAGCAGGAAACAGAGAAATTCACTCTGACAGCTTCTCTAAAGATGTCACTTTATAATGCAGGCGTCTTGTCATAGATTAAGGAAACATCCTAATCCTTAGGGCAGAAATAGCCCTAACAGCTTTTCATTAATGATATCCTTCTCTGCATTTGGTCAGATACCAATTGCTTGCTGTAAAGTGGCTATTCCCTCTCTTTCTGCCTCACTAATTACCGTATCAGTTGTTGGCCTTTTATGTAGGTACCATGTGTAACAGGTTAGGAGAGGGCAATTTAGGCCTATGTGAATGGGTATCTGTTTTTGTATCTGGGTGCTTGTTGCAAACATTTGGAAAGCATATGGAGCATAATAGACATTAACCCAGATGTCAAAAATAGCCTACATTTTACTACTGTTATTAAACAGTTTCCCCTTTAACCCCTTTGTGTTTACCCACCCTCTCCCAGCTTGTTTCTGCAAATCACTGCTGAGAGGAAAGGTTTGGAGGTAAAAAGTAGTAATCAGGCAGGTGTCTTTATCCAAAGAAAAAACAATCTGAACAAATATTTGTGGGCTACTACACTTTTATATCTTCACATCCTTCTGCTGTTTTCATTGGTATCTAATGGCCTGTCAGAGGTGCCAAACTCATAAGATATTAATTTCGGTTGCAGCGCTGTTGAACATCATGCCCAATGTACGTTACCAAATTTTATTTCTGTTTTGGAGGTTCAGTAACCTATACCAAGTACAGCATTGAAGGAATAAATATAAATGTAATTTACTCGGCCTCAGTTGGTATTTGACAGCAATATCCTTTTATATATTTATTTGACTTACTTGAGAAATACTTTGCATTTCCTACCTGCAGTGAACAAGTTTTTGTTACACTTCCAATACATATACGGTTTCCTGAAGAAGGGGTGGTTGAATGGGCGGAGGTTTATTCAGGAGGTTCATTCTATACTAAAAACCCAGTGAAAAGTTGGGAGCAAGCCGGAGAGGGATTGCATTTGTTGTTCTCTCTTCAATTGGACTCTTTAGTCTGGGTTCTTATTTTTAAGAGTATGAATGAATGTTAATTGCAGAGGAACTCCAGCTTGTAAAATATCAAGTATATTGAAGATTTGCTGTGATTATGATTCAGTGAACCTGTTAAAAATATAGATATTTTTGTGCTAAGGTTTCTGGAATGTACTCTCCTTGTTAATTTATATGGGTGCTTCCTATGCCTATATATCTCTTTGAATGATGCTTAACAAAAACTCAGTACACAAAAGAATGGGAGCTATGTACAGTTCACGAAACGTAATGCATGGTCTGACTTACAGTTTTCATAAAAAGTTTTCAAAGATTTTATGTGCCAGAACTAGTAACATGATCTACTTTAGGAACTCCCTGGCTTTCCAGCTCTGCAGAAGTCATTTTTACTCTATGCAAGGGCCAGATCCAAAGCCTGTTAAAATCAATGGGAGCCTTTCCACATTTCACTGGGCTTTGGATTAGTCCCTGACTGTTTTAACCAGAAGAATTGCACCAAACTCTTGTTGGAAAAGTAAAAATACTAATCTATGTTTATATTATATAAACTGCTGTATGTGGTTACCACACAGACATGAACTTGGAAATCCGGATTAGAAATTGTTTGCAAGTTTATTTGCCTACATTTTGTAAACAGTGTTGCTTTTTACTCACAGCTTAATAATTAACAGCTTAATAACACAGATAAATATTAGCTTTTAGACTTTAAAGAGGCATTTTAGCCAAATAGTTCTGTTGACAAAATGTGTTTTTACAGCTGCATGCAAAAGAGTAAAAATTCTATCACAATTTTTTTTTTAATACAACTGGTTATTTTGGAAACTTAGGTTATATTAATACATCCATAATAGAGAATCTCCTACATAAAGTATTTCTGTTTTCCTAGAAATAATGTCTATAGAGAAATGAAAAACTTCCCCGTAAAGGAATTGTGTAATTCCTCACGCTCATCTGATAGCCAGGTACACCGAATAAGACTGCTTCACTGTGTTCTCTTCACAAATACTCTGCCGTTTGGTTGCAACAGAAGGAACATTGCAATTAAAATCGTTCCGTGCTTGCTCTGCAGTCTCTCACAGTCAGACAGAGCCACATCCCAAGCCCAAGGAAATCAGGCAGGATCTTTCTGCTGGCAGACTCCAGCTCACACGCTTTTAGAAGGCCCCCAGACTTTGGCAGTACTAGCCAAGACATTAAGAGTCACAGTCACTGATAAGTGAGTGCATGGCTGAAATACTCATAAGAGATTTTAACTTTTATAAATCTGAGGTTCTTGTAAAGCCTTTCTCCACTGTCTTGTAAATTAAAGCGAACTTAAAATATAGCAATAAAAAATTCCTTTCAATAGCTCCAATTCTGGAGGGAGGCTAGAGGTGCTACCTACTCCCACCTGCCATGGAACTCAATGGATAGAAATTGAAGATTGTTTGGTTTCTAATAGCAAATTTGCTTTTATTAATACTATTTCCACTTCAAAGCTATTTTAGAGAAGATCAGAAAACTCACCACTTGCAGAAACACAGATTCTGTAGAATTTCTCAGCTTAGGAACTGAAAATCTTTCTGGAACTTGAAATACAAATAACCTGTAAAGTGAATTGCCACCCTATAAACATAACAAGCAGGTTCAAGTCCAATTTAAGTCCATGCTTAATCCTTAGTCCAGAGAAAAATAAAATATCCTTTGATGTCTGTGAGAAATTTGACTAGATGAGAACAAAGATTGCTCATGTGCTTCAAACATTTTATTAACCAGAATATTTTGTTCTCTTGTTCCAGCTGTCAGAGGAGCTAGTGAAAGAGGAAGAAAAAAAAAGTCATTGGAGTGTTACGATGATAATCTACTGCATTGGATCGCCAAACATAACCATGATATCCTGGAGAAGACCACAGATGCAGAAACGGCTGCATATCTAGTGCTGATACGCATATCTAAGGCTGATATGCAGCATTAACTGGCGTCTTCTCCTTTATTTATTATAATCTATTATAAAATTAGATACTTTGGAAAATAGTGAAGATTGAAGCAGAAATTACAAGAGCTTCATTTCTGCCTTTAGTGGGTCTTGTAAGTTATTCTGTTTTCACAAAGAAATCATCTGTTCAGAGTATTATTATTTAATGAGGTTCAGTTAAACAGTCCTTCTAACTAATTTGGGGGTAAATTGATACTGATTTTTAGTAGGTAATTCAGATTCTTTTAGGTGTGGTATCTGCATTTGCTGATGTTACCTAGTCTTTTCTAAAGTATCACTTCTATTGCACTAGATTATCAAAGAGGATTAGTAAATGTTATATAAGGGTGTTGGCATTAATCTTAACCCAGCTAGATGTGGGCTTTCCTCAAAAAAAAAAAAAACCCTAAAAAACACAAAACAACAACAACAAAACACCAAGCCTTTACCCTCCTCTGTTTTCTTATATCTACTGATAACATAATAATAATTTTAAAATAACATTGATAGTTTAACCGGTATTAAGCTCTGGGCCAGGTTGGAAATGAAATCAATTTTGGTACTAATAACTGATGGCAAAGATTAGCTGTAGGAAAATATGGTGTGTGTCTCTGACAATGCATAGGACATCTAAATTTGATCATAAATATAAGATAATGTACAAGATGTATCTACTGCTGGATGGTAAAAGCTTGAGAATTATATGAATATATATGTATATATATGGACATATACACAAGGATATATCAACCTTTTACCATCCAAATACATACAGGTTTTCAATAATAAAAGCTGGGACTCACTGAAAAAACAAGATAAAATTGCTGTGAATACAGTATATGCACTAGGTCTCCTATAAATGAGGAACTGTTTGTTATTGTTTTCTGTATTGAAAAAGTCTTCAATATGGATCCCAATGAATTTTAGATGCTAGAGAAAAAATACCAATGAACAAATAGCAATTAAAGGCTGTTTGTATCCACAAAACATATCTAGAAAAATCAATATAAAGCACATGCAAGGAAAAATACAAGTGAAATCATTACATTCAGTGAGAGAATATTATTGGTAAACAAATCTCTGTTGCTTCTCAAGGAGAGGATCCTTGTGACTCTGTGAACATTTTCAGTCAGTCTGGCAAACATGTGCAAATGTTTGGCTGTTTTATTGAGGCATCGTTTTGTCCATGGAAGAAATCTTTCCATGCTGATATGAGTGGGAAAGGAATATCTGCATTTTTAAAGGACAAACAATAAATTTAAGCATGGGTGGCCTTAATCCTTAGTAGTTTTTCTTTGCTGCTGTTAAAAAAAAAAAAAAAAAAAAAAAAAAAAAGTATCTAAATGGATATTCCTAAAGTCTTGCACTGAATTTAGAAAAAGATATTTTTTGAAACTGTGGTGCAATTAACCCCAATCATCCTACATGAGCCATACATATAAGAACCCCTTTAAAATGATTGTCTAGAGATGATATTTTATTTATTTGTACCATAATTCTTGGTGCAATCAAAGAGCAACTTAGTCAAGCAGGAGTCCTGCTGTGCTGTCTTCAGTAAATAGAAACAAATGTATAGAATTTGCATAGCATAGATAATCCAAATTTCATTCATGTTTAAAAAGTTTGTCCTTTAACTATCAATGGTGTTTTAGATCTTTGTTTTGAAACAGCAAAGCTCCTGGGAGTTTATTTAGCACATATGACAAATGTTGCACTTGGAAACTCAGACAACAAAACTAGGTTCTTGTGACAAATTTGTTGTCGTGGTAGGGGACAATCCTCTGTGTCTCTTACAATCAGGTCTTTACCTTAACTCTGCAACTGAATACTTGAAGTAGGAAATAAACTAGGGGAAAATAGGGTCACAAATGCAAAGCTGTATAGTTAGATATTTATATGTATGTGCCAATTTTGTCACAGATATTATTTTAGGGGCATTTTTGCTCCATTCATGTTGGTAAGAGTATTGATCTAAACTTTTATCAGGGCCTACAATTTAGCCCCTAATGAGATCTTTTTCCCTTTCATTTCGTGTGATACTCTATGATGTTTGGAGAAAACCTTTTCATATACTAAAATAGAATCTCGGGGTTTACAATAAACACTGTGATGTTGGGAGAATATTTTATTTGAGCAATGTTTGGTAGTTTTTTTTTCCCCCTCTAAGTGTGTAAAAGCTTTTGGTTACCATTTAAGATAATGATTATTATTTTAATGTGAGCTCAGTCTTGTACTGCACATTCTTTCCTTCATTTAAATGTACAGTATGAATTTTGTATTTAATGAATTTTGTGTATCTAGTATGCACGTACCTGCACATTGACTTTCATTTGAAAGTGAGTTTCAATTTACTTTTTAAACAGTGTTTATGAAAAGACCTCAGATGTGTTGACACCAACTATATCTGCAATGTTTTTTTTTTGTGTAGAGTGATGTTTGAATGTGATGTTCTGCAACAGTGGGTCAGTATTCCCTATTTATCTTAGGTCCTCATTTGATAGTGCTTCTTGTAGTATTTTTTGAAGTGAGTGGCATGTTTTGGATTGTGATATTGATATGTGGCTAAGGACATTGATATGAAACTAAGGAATTCCTAGAAATTACCAGTGGGCATGTATTAGACAGTCATTTGTAATTTAATGTCTAGTAGAAGTGTAAAGTACCAAGGTATTTAGAGTTCATAACATTGTTATCATGTGTATGGGAAGTATTTAGTGTTGATCAACTTGTTTATATTCATCAAATAAACTTTGTTTCTTTCTGAAATCAGTGTTGTGTCATCAAAACAAGGTTTAATGACTGTAAGAAAATGTGTAAGAGATGTGTTCCACATGGTAAATCTATCACACTCCTTATTGCTCTAATTGCTACCATTCAAAGTAATTTATCTTCCTGTTGTTACTATCACATAAACTGTTTAAGAAAGCATAAAAAACAGAAAATGTCTCCTAGGCCCCACTCCCAGAAATGCTTACAGGCAACTTTAGTAAAGTGAGTAACCATTTTCTGCATTGGGCTCTTAGACAGCAATATGCTTCTGAGTAGGTTTCTAAAGCATAATATTTTTGTGTGACCCTCTGTAATTGCATAGAAAATTACATTTTGTTTATGTACTTTACTGACCAAAAGCCATAAGGTGTGAAATTCTCTGCACAGTTAGCTCCTTTTTCAGCTGCCTGGTAAGTGGTTCCCCTTTTCCATTATGTTCACTTTTTTTAGAAAAGGAACTTTTGTTGGGCAGGAATTTCTTACCTCATAGAAGTCCCTAGACCAGCTCAGCGCACACACAGCAGGAGAATAAAAGGTAAGTAAGTATGTATTTTAATCGGGTTATTTGAAAACACACAGTCTCATAGGTTTGAGCTCTATTTCTTTACCTATAATTTAACTTTCTTGGTAGAAGAGTACTATGTACTAACATAGGATATTAAGTTTCACTTTTAACTACAGCTACGTATACATTTATTGTGTATTTTACTTAGCTTTGAGTCACAATGCTGTGAATCGCGTAGCAATTGGTTGTGTCTTTTCCCTAGACCTGCTGTAATTATGCAGAATTGTCTTAGTGTGCTCAGACAGCACTAGTAGTAGATGATTCCATCCCGTGCCAGTCTAAGTGCCCATTTTTAACACCATTTTTATAGTTAATCACTTCCTGCTTTCAAAGGCAACTCTTGCCTCTCTGAGCTGTGATGAATGCAGAAAATGCTAATGTTCTGTGCTAAGGCCAAGCAGGAGGAAGGCAGTTGATTAGGGGAAACTTGTAGAAGGCTCTTGATCTTGCCAGCTCCATGCCAGCATCGGCTGAGTGAAGTCAACTGCAGAGCAGCTAAGGCCACCCTCGACTGTTTGTGCTGTGCTCCAGGCCTAGGATCCGATTCTGAACAAAATGTACTCGTTCTGTATGCTGCATTATGTTTTTGATCCCTGTTTTCCATAACACTGTTTTCAGCCACGACTCCCCTTTTGCCTGTGAACCAAGGAGCTCTAAGGCCCAAGGAGAAGTGGAAGGGACAGTGGCTCTCTTTGGGTGTCTGCTGGGTGCCTCAAGGAGCACTGTGGGAGAAACTCCATGCTTGCAGTAAAGCTGTGCTCGTGCTAGCTTTGGGAGTTTGCCTCCGGTTGAGGGTCAAGTCCAGAGTCAAGCAGTTCCTCCAGCTCTACTGAAGGGCCATGAATTAGAGTCACCTGCTTCAGAGCATGAAGTTGCCTCCTTGGAGATCCTTTCCTGTTGACTCTAGATTTTCTGCCAAAGTTGCTTGAACCTTGAGCAAGCAAACCTATAAGCAGTGGGGGACAATCCTGTACTGTGAAGTCATGTGTAGTCTTGCCTTTCAAGACAACACGTCAGTTTAGACACTAAGCCTTAATGAGCCTTAAACATCTCTATGTCAGGATTGGTTGGATGAAGTCAGCTGCAGTAACTAATGCATGAAATCATTCTAAATAAAGCCAAGTCAGATCTAAAGCACTAATGTATTTCCCATTATGAAATCAGTGGGAGCCCGATGGACAGCCAGGGCATAATTTGACCCATTATGAGAAGAGCAACTGAAGACGAGGGGGCTGCTGTAGAGATTTCACTTTACAAGCACAGAATGACCAGAAGTACTTCCCTTCTCAAACAAGAGACAACCTTTGCTTTCCCAGAAGTAGCCTAGCAAACATCATCACATGTTGTGTACAGCCTAGAGGCATTGATGCAGCATGGTGGCAACTGCAGAATCACGGGCCAATTTTTCTTGGTTTTACGTTTCTTCCACTTCTTGTCCTTCAAAATGAGTCTGCGTTCAGAACAAGACTGTTCTAAAACCAGATCACCACTGACACAGGGGAAGATGAGGCAAAATGTCAGCACATCCCAAAGACAACAAATGCATCCCTTCAAACTATACACTTGATTCCACATCACGGAGAGTTATACAACATATTCCCACGTATCTACAAGTCTCTGAACAAATTCAGGACCTTTGAACTAGCACAGTTTCAGATGGAGGCATCTGTCCAACTTTGAGAAGGCCCTGTCTTGGGTATGCAGCCCAGAGAAGCCAGTAGACACCAGATGTTCTGGCAAGGCAGCCCGCACTGCGCTCTGGGAGCAAGGGGCCAGCGGAGAGCAGCCAGCGAGCTCCAGATGGAGCAGACAGCAGAGACGCGTGTGGGAGGCTGCACAACCATGTTAGATGGCTCCAGATAGCAAGGGACTGATGATATGCGGCTCTGCATCACCCAACCAAGAGGCTCTGTGGCCTAAGAGAGATAACTACCAAACTTCAGTTAACCTGAGCTCAGTGAGAGGTGTTCTTGTTGTGGGAAAATAAGCAGAAAAGAAATATCTGCGCAGAATGTATGATAATGCAATGTGCTAACTACTTTTTATTTGAAGGCATTTTGGACAAATGCATTACTCATGAGTGAGCTATCCAGGCTTTGCCAAATATGCAGCAAAACATTTATTATAGCAAATTACACCATCGGCTAAACACCTCTGTTTAGGCTCTTAGTTGACTTCTTCTACAAGAATTTTTTTTTCTTGTTTGTTTTTCTTAATATTGCTATATTTACTGCTTTGGTTGCCATAGAAATAATTAATATCACAAACACTGACATACATAGAATAAGTTTAGTGTCTGAATTTCATGAGAATGCTCTTATTAATGAACACCTAAAGGGTAGGGAGCAGTTCTTCATACTGTTCTGAAGTCTATTGATTTGTGTCCTCATATGCATTTTATTATGGGACTTACATTTCATTTTAAACTTCTAAAAATAAAGAAAAACAGCTGAGGAACATTTATTTAAATGGCCATTTTTTGGCGAGAGGTTAGTACAGGCCAAAAGAGAGCACAGATCTGCCCTGGAGCTCTTTCAGTTTTATTTTGTTTTGTTTTAATAAAAAGATCCTTATTTCAGTCCACCAAGGGTCACAGAAACCTGGTCATTATGGGACCAACACTATTCCTGTGTGTTGCTCTCCTGCCCTCCGTACCTACTATGCTCTTAGATCAATCACACATGGGAAGGCATAGAAGGGTGTGCATGGAGAGGCTGAGCCAGAGTTTACTGAAGAGGGCTGAAGGTCTGTTGACTTTGAATTCTTTATTGTCCCCTAGTTGCTTCTTTTTGGAGCATACGTGTATGTTTACACAGTACGAAGCCAAAGCATTTCCTCTGTCTATCAGAATCGGAGCTAAATTTAATTCAGATGCACCAACTGCCTGACTTTCTGAAGGCTTTGTGATAGGAAAATGCATCTTAAGTCTCATTTTCAAAGTTCACTGGCACTGCATTTCATTTATAGATGTGCTGATCATGTTTCCACGTCTGTACTCTGCTCGTAAGACAGTCTCGCCTTGTTGCATCTCCACATCACAATAGCCTCTCTCATAGGATTTTTTAAGACTGAATAAGTATCAACCAGTCTATAGGCTAGTTTGATTTGTGCTATTGCCTCCAGGATTAAAGCACATTACAGGTAAGGTGTCTGATTTATAAAATAAATACCATATGACCAATCTTTTAATCATGGTTTAGAGGAAGGAAAGCAAAGAAAAATGTAACGACCAAGTCGCTCCAGGTAGCCAGTTGCTAGAGGAACTGTTCCGATTCTGATGCCATTCACAGTGTCAGAGTTATTTTCGTTGAAGTTAAACAAGCAGGCTCCGTATCTGAAAGCTGAAGGTTGTAAATCTCCCTTGTGAATGTTGCCTATGACAGGGAAGGAAAGACTTGCATAATTACCACTTGTACTTCCTCAGAGAACATGAGCTCAAGTCTAAAGCAAGGAGGTTGGTCAATAAAACATTGAGGTTTGAAAACGACAGGAAAAGACCTGTCCAGCTCATGTGATAGGGAATTTGTTCTCGGTTAGAAAAACATGCATATTTTAGCGGAAGCTGCCTCTTCAGGCCTGAGTTTCAGGCAGGTATACTTATTTTTCTGCAAGATTGTCAGCAGTCAGTGCAATTTACAACTAAATTGAAATCGCTCATCATCTTCTCTCCGTGTGAAACATATTATACTGGATTTAGATTTGTGGCTAAAAATACAGAGAACTATTTACTAATCTAGCTATAGACAGCATTATATTCCTTGGTGTCTTTGAAACAGGTTATGAATGTAAAACCAGATACCAGGAGCAGCACCCTGTTTCCATGAGTAATGCTGCTGAAGCCTGTGGGAATTCCTCGTAGAATATGTTTCTTCTCAAGGGAGTAAGGAGTGTCAGTGCTTGGCATTTTTGGCTGGAATTAACTACATAGCTTATAGGAGAAGAATAAAATTACTAAGAGCAAATTTTACAGGACTACAGTCCTGAAATCAATTATAAATCTTTTTGGGCTCATGTTTATGCTCACAGTCGCGCTGCTCCCTTTTCAAGCAATCTGCGTCTGGGACTGCGGCTTTGAGATGTTTAAGCCTTGCTGCCCCTCAGGCTGCTCCTCTCCATTGCAGCCACACAGGGGAACATGGAACTGACGTATTTTCTGACTGACTTTCTGCTGTGCTCCTGAATCCTGGGTGCTACAGGACTGAATGTAATCACCATTTTGCAGGATAGAAGCTGAAATACAGAAAACCGTGTACAGTTTTCCTAATAATGCCCATTAGGTTATTACCCTTAATATCCCAGTGATGAAGAAAAACAGAATATTTTAAAATTCTTTAGAAGTTCTTTAAAACTTCTTTAGAAAAATACCACCTCTTCAGAAAGTTAATCTTTCTAGTCGATGAGGCCTGATGATTATTTTTCCTTCTCAGTTCTTTACTTCCAAATACTAACTGTGACAAACTTAACCTTGCACACTTCTAAAACTTTGAGTGAGTTGAGAAAAACTGGCCTGTACACTGACCTTGGTCGTTGACAGCATATCTAGTTCTGAGAAGAATTCAGATGACTTGGAGGCAAAGATGTTAAACTGTAGACATAAAGTAAATAGAATATTTGAATCAAATAATTCATATGGAAATAATAGTGCTAAGATGTATGATAGCCCAGGACTTTCATGAAGGTCAAACATAAGGGGAATGGGATGGTTTTAAAATTTAAAAATCAGATGGTTTTATTTTGCTAACTTTCTTCCTATTTGCATGTTCAAAATATTTGAGAGCTGCTTCCTAAAAAAACATGCTACAAACAAAATGAGAATTGAAGAAATTTTTGATGTTATGCACATCTTTCTTGCACCACAGGAATCAGATGAAAAGGACACTTTTTTCTAGGGCCACATCTTAGTATAGTTTTGCAATTATGCTATACAGACAACATTAACAATTCTTATTAAATACAGGATATCTCCTCAAGATTAATACCAGACTTTTAGGAAGAGTTTTTAAACAAATATTTTAAAAATACGATTTCACTTTGAATTAACTTTTAAAATCCAGTCCAGATATATGTAAAAAATATAAAATGTAAATATATTTTCTAAAGTAGTACAGTATGTGAAAATTATAAATTGTTACATGCTTTGTTAATGCAGCCGAGTGAAGCTTAGTCTCAGATCAGATAGAATCTCTCAGATAAATCATTTATGACTAGATGACTTCTTATCCAAAAGTCAAATATGTGATCATTTACAGAGGTCACGGGCTGTATTCTGCTCTGTGCTCCATAATCAGCTGAACTAAACCCCATGAGCCCCTCTTGATTGTATACTCACAGAGTCACAGTATAATAAAATACTGCTCAAAATATATTTCAGACAAGGAATGCTCTCCCTCAAACTATCCTTGTCCCAGGAACAAGGCTGTCCATATTCATTCCAGTACAAATAGCAAGTATAAAGTCTGGTATTTTGAAGGCGAGCACCTTGCTCACCTATTGGAAAAAAAAGCCCTGCAATATCACACAGTGTCACATTTAAGTGTATTTTAAATTGGAGGTCTTACTACCTCCAAGGTCAGATTGGGATTTATATCCATAAATATATATCCAAATATATTTGGATATATATATGCTATATAGCATCTTTTTGCTGAAGAGGAGAGGTACACAGAAAATACTCAGAAAACACAGAAAATTGTGTTCCTTGTTTTTCTCTCCCATCTTGTATCTCTTGCCTCGTGAACATCAGATTATTTAGAAATAGGGGAATGATTCTATCCTCCTGTTGAAGGATAGATTGAAGGCTGAGATAATAGATATACCAGTCTTTGCCGTTCACCTTATCTCTTCCTCAAGCCCTCCCTACCTCCCCCATTCCTTGTCTTCCTTAAACAAAATTAAAACAAGTAACATGTTTGCTTAGGATATTAGCCTCTAGCATTTGTATCATCATATAGAAATATATGTGGTCTAGCAGGAAAATGCTCTGGATAAAGCCTAGGAAAAATAAATGAGCTCTCTTTTCCTATGAAATTCACTACAATGAGCAAAAGCTGTGTATGAGTAAATTATCCCACAAGCCTCAGATGATCTGGAAGGAAGTATTATAAGGTGGTATTAGCAAAAGAGATACTTAAGTAAAGAAAAGCTGCTTCCAACCCATAATAAAGACAATCAACAAAAACAGGCTGACTATCCTCAAGCAATTAAGCGTCTGCATCTGTAGCCATTCCTTTGCTTGGCTGCTTTGTTAAAAGTGATACTGAGGTGTCTCTGCTGTGTTTTGGATTATAGGTTGTTAAGAGTCTGCTTGGGTGCAAGAGATGCTGTGGCCAGGACAGATGCCAGGGGGACAGGGTTGGGCAATCGCAGCAGCTGCTCACAGCAGCACTCTAGGCAGTGATGAGTACCTGGCATGCTCTCTCAGAGGCAAGACTATAGCTATTCTACCAAAAAAAGAAAGTTTATGATGTTCTGTAATATTAAGAAGAAGGGAAGACTGGCTTCAAGGCACTGGCACTGCAACAGCATGGTAAGGTGCTTGGATGTTCTTTCTCTGACTTTGAATAAAGAAGAGCCTATCGCACAGGCCATGGACTATGGTAAATAACCTAAACTAGGCAGGCTGGAGAGCAGCAGATGCCTCTGCAGCAGCCCTTATCCTCATCATTGCTAGGTCTTGGGAAAGATGTATATGATATTTTTTCTACAGCTGTGCTGGAATGGTTCATGGTTTGCATAGTCTTGTGTTACTCATGTGTGCAAACATTTATGCTGTCAATGTCCACTTTTTAAAGTCTTTCACACCTTACATTTAAACTAAGGGGAAAAAAATAAATATAGGACTGAAATGGTAGCTTAATCATCCCATAAAAAATAGGGATAGTATCAATGAGGCGGCAAGTCATGCAGTTTGACTAATTGAATACTTGATAAGAAAAGTTTAAAATGAATCTAGACCTTAAATATTTTTGTGAAATGAGCTGTCAAGTAATGCAGCATATTACAAATAAATTAGTAAAAATCAAAGGCAGTTCACAAGCTGCTGTGGAATATGTGAGATGGGGTTAAGTGCACTGAATGTGTTGTTCATGGTGCTTAGTTTGATAGCTATGCTCAGAACTGTATTGGTTCTGAGCAGTCATGGACAAATAGACATTGGCTTATGACATATCTTTAGTCCTAGGGAAATGATGAATTAGCTAAGTAGTCTCTAAGATAAGTGTCATATAAGGGCTCACGAAACTCCCTCCTCTCTCTCAAACATGCCTTCCCGATGATGTGTGTGTGTGTACACATTTAGAGAAATGTCTAGTGATATTTCGGGTCAGAGCACCAGCCAGCCTGCACCTACATTTCTCCTTGAGTTGTGCAGAGCTTGGAGATCTAAAATTGCCACAGTTATGAACTCGAGCTTAATTGTGTGAGCGGTGCCACGCAGGAGCGGACACGGCCCAGACAGCCGTGCAGCCGTGACCGTGTCAGCGGCGTGTCTCAGCCTGGGTCATGCTCAGGGGAAGGCTATAGTGTCCTTACCTCTCTTCCCCTCTCCTCATGTAAATTCATGCCTGCTACTCATTGCAGTCATGGTCTACTGGTCTACCACTGGTGAAACCTCCTGAGACTCCCAGTCACCTGTGGGTCATGAGCATGGGGCAGCAGCACCATGAAAATAGAGCAGGCATGTAGCAAATACAGCAGAAAGTTTCCTGAGCTAGGAGTAACATCTCATGCTGACCCAAAGGGACCGAGAGTTATGGTGCATCAATGTTCACAGTCTCAAGCTGCGTCCCAGGATGAGAGCAGCCCATACTGGCTGTCACACAGGAGCAGGGGTCGCCCCAGCTGGGAAGTCCCAGGTCATGCTGGGAACATGGCACAAGGCAGGGACTTGAGCATCACTGAGAGTCCATGGGTGATGTAGACAGATGTTGGGAAACATTGGGAAACCTGAGCCGCGTGTGTGTGTGTGTGTGTGTGTGTGTGTTGGGGGCTGCTAGATGCAGGGGCCCCACGTAAGAGCCATGTAGAGTTTATGGGAGGTGCCTTTGGTCTCCATGAGAGAAGGAACTGGTAGCATTTGGAGAGGGAAAGTGCTCTGTTGTTAAGGAGTGGTGGTGGTGGGATTGTTTATTTTTCCTCCCATAACTTTTTTTTTTTTTAAGGTCCTAATGGAAACAAAGCAAAGTATTATTCTTCTAAAAGCACTATTCTTTAAGTAAACCAGACTTGCTACTTGAAACATTCCCCTGATGTACTGGGGCAGGAGGGGATGGCCGAGATGCTGCAAGAATGGTGCCAGCGGGGCAAGAACCTGCTGCTTGCAGCAGGGCACCGGGTTGGGGTCTGGCAGGAGCAGCCAAGCCGTGGGAACACAGTCATCTTCAATAACCTGAACATCCTGGAGGTCAAATCCCAGAAAGGCAGAAGCAAGGGGTCCCCATGGCCCCACGAGGGCACCTGCTTGGTACCCTACTCCACAGTGTTCAGAGTTATAGCTCAGTCTCATAAGGAATTTTCCCAATGTGTCTTTTTTTTTCTCCCCATTCCAGCACTCACAAATGCATGGGCTGCGGGATGCTGGTTCTCCAGATACTAGTGGGATGGAGCAGATGGAGGAAACCTGTGCTTGGCACACTGAAAACAAGCCCATGCCTGTCCCGCTGTAGCTGATAATGTGAACAGATGTTGATTGTTTCGAGGGGGCTATTTGTTGGGCTGTGCATTGCTAGCAATAACAAGCAGCTATAGTTAGCAATTAATATGTGAATAGTACAGATACACATCTGTACGGACTTTGAAGAGTTGTAAACAGAGCTGTGTACTAGCTCTGTGTGACTTATTTATCCTCAAAACTTTCCTTTTGTTGTCCTGCTGCCTCTTTTTGCATCTCACTCCAAGTCTTATTCTGGTACAGATGAATGCTAACCTGCATTTCCTCTTTGCTAGTGGCTACTGCAATCCCCAATTTTTTGGAAAAAATGAAAGTGCCTGGAGGAGAATGACACCCCTACTCTGTCTTCTAGGCTATTAACATGACCACGTTGCTTCAGCAGGAAACATAAAGTAATTATTTTAAAGAGAGATTTTATGTAATTTCTTGCTTCAAGGATTTAGGAAAATAGTAGTTATTGCAAGATTTGGTATGCAGTTGTGACCTCTGGCAAATTTTTTTTTTTTTTGTACTTTAGCCAGCTTTTACACTGATGGAATGGTCTGCAGAAGAAAGTGATCGCATGTCTTGATGTCTTGGGGAAGAAAACAGCCTTAGAGAAGTGTGTACCTGATTTCAAAGCAATCATACAAAGTCCATAGAAACTTAGCACAAAAAGGGCCATCCTCAGAGCGGCTGCAGGTGGGCAGCGTGCAGGCGACGTGCTTGAAGCAGCAGGGCACGTTTGCCTTGCCAGATGGACATGGTGTTATCACGTAGGGCCCGCGCCCTGCAGAAGCATGCATGCAGATGGGCTGTGCACGCTCACGCTGAAGCAGCTGGAGATGGGCTATGCCTGCACAAAGGTTAGCTGCAGCGCACGTAATAATGCCTAGGTTGTATATTCAAATGTCATGATGAAGTAAAAAGATACAGCAAATCACTCTCTTCTCTAGAAAGTTCTGACTTCCGCAGGGGTTTGTCTTCATTGAAAATTGTGTTGAATAGCCCCACGCTAGATACTTGCCATCGACCAAGGTGTAAAAGTATCAATTGCTCAGGAATATGTAAAAATTAACACATGCACATGACCAGTGTGTCACATGCACATTGCGTGCTTTGCTAAAATGCAATATTCTGCAGAAAAAAAAAAGAGAAGCCTATCTGAACGGCCAAGTACAGACCAGGAAGAGTGTGTTGCCATTTTACAAAGAATGGGTTGAACTACCAGACCTATAGCAGACTTTCTTCTGTAAAATCCTGCAATGTTGCTGCTGCAGGCTTCTGCATTGGGTTATATACCTGTATTTTTATGCTTCCTGCTACATCGCTGTGATTGTTTTTAAATTTTCTCATGCCAGCACTTTGACGTGAGCAGTAAAAGATCCACAGGTGTCTTACGAGCTCTGCTGCTAGCTAAGCTGGACAACAAGGGCTCGGACAGCACAACTGCCTGTAACGTTGTCAATACTTCTCCCGCCTGCCCCCTCTAGCTTCACCCAGCTGTTTTAAATAGCAGGGAGAAATTAAAATTCTTAAAGCCTTGCAGGATGTTTGGATTTCTGCCCTTGATTTCCACTTCCATGCACCATGGCTTGAAAATTTGCCCATGATTTATAAATTCCCTGTTCGCTTTTCTTTTTATTTATTTACTTGTGAAGCAGAATCAAGCAGAGTTGCGTTGGCTCCGCATGTTGCCCGCTGCTGTGGGAGCCCTGCGTGCTGCCTGGCTGCGGGACCGTCCGGGTGACATCGTGCAATTACATGATGATAAGCATCATTCAGGAATACAAATGTGAGAGGTGAACAGCTCAGGGCTCTTCATTAGTTTATTTCAGGCGATCTTTCTTGTTTTACTGTGCAGCTCCTCCCCCTTTTGCAGTTTTCTGCTATTCTTTACTAATTCTAGCGATTTGAGAAGCGACCTTTAACCTGCGCCGTTTGCAGACTCCTAAAGGGGATAATTGAAATGCCACAGTAAACCCAAGGCAATAAAATATTATTTACTAGGCATAAAGCTAAGGTCGGTCTTCCAAAAAGGAGCTGACGTGGTCCCCCCATCCCACCCCTGCCCCGGGCATCGCAAACGGGGCGCTGCACCTCGGCTGTGAGTCCCGAGGGGACGCGGGGCAGCTGCGGAGCGTGTCCCGCGACCGGGATGCGCTTCCCCCTCTCCTCGGGGGGCTTTTCCTTGCACGTGGAAGGAGGGAATGAGCCTGAGAGTGGAGCGGCTCCCGCAGCTGGTCTGGGCCCGGCGTGGGAGGCTCTTCTGCTCCAGCTGCCCGCGGGTCCGCAGGGTTGCGCCCCAACAGCTCTTGCCAAGTGCCCAAGTGACAGCGGGACGAGCAGCTCACGGAGCAGGGGGCAGCGCGGGAGCGCGCGACGCCCCGCGGGAGCGCGACCCGTGCAGCGGGTGCCCGGCGCGGACCGCAGTCCACGCGTGTCGCAGCGCCACGGCGGGACCCCGCGGCCGGTACGACTTTAAAATCCAGCCCCCTTCGCAATAGGCCGGGGCGGGCGCATGCGCCCCGCAGAAAGGTTTCCAGCTGCCGTTGGTTCTCCAAGTTTTTTTTTCCCCCCCCCCCTTTTTTTTTTAACAGTTTTAAGCGGCGGGTGCAGAGTAGCGAGGGAGAGACGCGGGGGGACCCGCGCTAGCGCAGCGGCCGCGAGCAGCGCCTCGAGGAGGAAGCGGCGGCTGCTGCGCGACCCGCGCTCCCGCGCGTAACTTGCGCCCTGGCGCTGCGGGTTCTTGCGCGGCAACGGATTGGAGGAGCCGCAGCTCCTGAAGCCCCGGACTTCTCCCCTCCCCCTGGTCCTACAGGACCACTCGCCCCGTGAGACAGACACACGCGTGCACAGGGCCCTTACCCCTCCCCACTGGTGCAGAAAACTTTTTTTGTTGTTGGGTTTTCTGGTTTTCTTCTTTTTTTCTCTCTTTCTTGGATATTTTTCCTTGTGTAAAATGGAGGGAAGCAGCCCGAGGAGGGCTCGGCCGCCCGGCTCCGCGTCGCCCCGCGCCTGAAGAGCGCAGGGAGGCGGCCCGGGGGGAGCCCCGCGCCCGCCGGCTCCGCAGGGGCCCCGGC
>JAUBOD010000907.1:4814354-4836845 GCA_032353885.1 Nothura maculosa
GCGCCCGCCGGCTCCGCAGGGGCCCCGGCCGCGCGCGAGGGGCCGCGCAGAGGCCGCGGCTGCAGGCGCGGAGCCCCACGGCGGCACCACCTGGGCTGCCGGGACGGATCGTCGCCCGCGGCGCTTTCGCTGCCGCTTGTGAAGATTTTTATTTGCTTCCGCGCAATCACGCCCCCCGGGGGGGTGGGGGGTGGTTGGGGGGGGGTGTTTTTTTTTTTTTTTTTTTTTTTTTTTTTTTTTTTTGACTCCTTCTTCTTCTTCTGGTGGTGGAGAGCCCTAATTACCGTGCTTGCTGATGGACCTTGGAAAGAAGGCTGCGCTGGTGCCGCGCTCCGCAGTCGGACCCGCTCAGGCCGCGCCGAACCGAACCGCAGCCTCGCGCCGGCTCCGCGGGCCCCCGCGCGCCCCCGGCTTCTCGCCGGCCCCCGGCGGCCGCCGCCGTGCGCTGCTGCGGAGGACCCCGCCAGGCGCCCGCGAGCCAGGATTTTACTGTCGCCTCGCCCTTTCCCCCCCTGCTCCTCTTGGATTACTTGGCTGCTGCCGCGCCGGGAGCCCGCCGCGATGGAGGTGAGTGCGCGGCGCGGGCGGGCGCGCGCGGGGCGCGGAGCCTCCGCGGGGCGCGGGCGCCTCTCACCTCTCCGCGTTGCCTCCTCGCCGCCAGGGAAGCCGCCGCGGAGGGAACTGCTTCCCGCCGTGGAAAAAGAGTTTTGATTTTTTTTATTCTCCATTTTTTTCATCTTTTTTTTTTTCTTTCTCCCCCGCACCCCCCACGCGAGGAGCGGGGCTGCCGCCGCACGGACACTTGCTGGGTTGGGGCAGCTCGCATGCATCTTCCCGGCGGCAGCTCCTCGCGCGAGTTTAAAGACATCTTCCCAAACTTTTCCGCGGAGGATTGCTATGGAGGAGGTAAAAGTAGGCGCTAATGGTGGCCTGTACCTTTAAGGAGAGCTGGCCGCAGGCCAGCAGAGAACCTGGAGTAAGAGACCCCCCCCCTCCCCTTTTTTTTTGTTTTTTTGTTTTTTTTTTTTTTTAATTTTATTCAGCTTTCTAGCGATTTTCAGTGTGCATCTGCAGCGAGTTCTGCCCGGGTCAGGAGGGGAGCGGCGACGCTCCGCGGGGTCCCCTGCGCACTGCGAGGACTCCATGTTGGAAGCACTGCCGGCTTTTTCTTGTTCTGTTGTTGTTGTTGCTTGTTTGTTTTCAGTTGTTTTAGTCGCTCTTGTTGTGCGCCAAGCGAGGTGCAGGCGGAGGGTCACGGCGAGTTCAGCGGGCGCGCAGCGAGGGGCGCGGGCAGCGCCGGCCCCACCGTTGAGGGCGCTCTGCGCGGCGGGGACCGCGGGAGCGGCTGCCGCGAGGCCCCAGCGCGGCCCCCACTTTCCTGGCGCGGCCCCGCGGAGCCGGGAGCCCCCCGCGGCTGCGGCCGCGTTTTACAGCCCCCCGGTGCCGCAGGCCCCGCTCTCCCTCCCTCCTTCCCTCGTTCCCTCCTCCCCGAGGTAGCACTCCCAGAAAGCCAGATGCCTTCGCAGGCTTTTCCAGACGCCCCGTGTAAAACCGGATCACAGGCGATCCCACGGCTGCAGGATCTGTAAAAGACCCTTTTCATCTGCCCGCGAGCCCCCCGCGCAGCATGGGGCGCGCTCGCTGCCGAAAACCAATCTCCCCGTCCCGGCGGAGTTTAAAATGGTGCCTCGCACGCCCCGGAGCCAATACCAGCGGCGATTTTTTTCCACTTTCTCCCCCAAATCCCCCTCCCCTTTTTTTTTTCTTTATTTTTTTCTTTTGACGGCAGCGTGTCAGCTGCTGGCGCAGACGTGACTCGGGCGGGCAGGGGGACGAGCCCCCGCGCGCAGGTGCCTCCTCCCGCCCCGCAGCGCCGCTGCCCCGAGGAGGAGGATGGTGCCGGTACCGGCCGCGATGCCGTCGGAGGGGCCCCGGCGCCCGGCGGGCGCTGCGCGGCCGAGGCCGCCCCCTGTTGGGAGCGGGGCCGCACGGCTCCCCCGGGGCGCCGGCGGGGCCGCACCGGGCCCGGCTCCCCGTGGGGCGGCCACGCGGGACACGGCGGCGCTCGCAGGCGGGACCGTCCAGGCTGCATCAGCGCAGGCGGGGTGTCACGGCGCGCTGTGGACCCGCGTGGGCCCCGGCTCGGCCTTTACCGTAGCCGTGGGGCGGGTCTGCCCTGCATTTCCCTTTTTCTATTTTTCTTTTCCTTCAAATTTTTTAAGAGCTATCTAAATAAATGCAAGCACGGAAAACTTTGCCGAGGTGCCTAGCGAGCTGCTAGCATCTTGCGTCACCCCGTCCCCGCTTCTGCGCCCCTCGCCTTCCCATCTGTTCTGGGGTTTATCCCACCTGAAACGGACGAGCTGCCTCGGCCCAGGTTAGTGCCCAGAGGCGCCCGACTCTCGGTAAGCAAAAGTGAATTGAAATTAGGAGCACCTTGAATTCAGCTTTTGAGAATGAATAGGGAGCCCCCAAGTGTCGAAATGGTCTTTTTTTTCTTCATCTTTTTTATTTTTTCCCCTTCTTACAAAGGGAAGGGAAATCCGAACGGCACCAGTTAGCGAGTTGAGAGCGTCTCGCGCGCGGAGGGAGATCGGAGGGCCGCCCCGCGGGAGGGTTTCACCCTGGCCGGGAGCCGCTGCGGAGGGACGAGGCGGTCCCGGCTCCCTGTGGGGCGCCCACGCGGGACCCGGGCTGTCAGCGCGGTGCTAGGGTCGTGTTCAAGGCGGATTTGAGCGGGCGCGATGGTTTAAGGGGCACTTGGGGGCGTCCGCCTTCCGACGGCGGAGGAGTGAGACGCGCCCCCGTCTGCCCCCACCCCAGGGGCTCGGCCCCGGACGGGCCCGGCTCCCCCCGGGGGTCTCCCCTGCCTCTCTCCCCCGCCTCCGCGCGCCTCAGCTCGTCTCGGGCCGCCCCTTCCCGTCGGGGTTGGCCTTGCAACGCCGAAGCCTCTTAAAAAAAGTAGCGACCCGGGAGCGCTTGGTACGGAGGAGAGATCCGGGAGGAACGCGCAGCGCGGAGCCATGGGGTGAGCCCCGCGCGGGCCCGCCCCGCGTGGGCGCAGCGCCCCCGGGCACCCCCCGACGGCGGCGGCCGAGCCCCGCGGGCGGGCGCGTGGGCGGGTGGGTGGGCGCGTGGGCGGGCGGGTTTTGCGCGGGCGAAGCGGCGGTCGCGCCGGCGTCTCGCCACCAAAGGCTCGTCGGGGAGAAGGGCAGGCGAGTCGGAGTCAAGTTAAAAGGGGCCCGGATACTTCCGTTGTTTAAACTTGAATGCTCGAAAATGGTCTGAGAAGCAATAAACAATCTGCTCCTTTTTCTTCCCCTCCCTCCCGTCCCCTCCCCGTCTAGAAATCCACGGCAATATTAATCCAAGGAGGTGCTTTGGGGACAGTTGGCAGTACAATGGCTTCTCAGTACCTCGTAGTGGCTCTGGCCATTTTCTCTTCTTTTACCCAGGTTGTAATAGAAGCCAGCTCTTGGTGGTAAGCATCTTATATCGACTTGATTATTAAAGGGGGTGTTGAGTTTTGCTTGATGAAATGCATGTTGTGCTACTTTATGTGCTTTATCTGTTCCTGAGGAAGTATTGCATGATCGAGACTGCCGGAGAATCATGTTTTTGTTGTAATGTGTCGGGTAGTAAAATGAACATGTTTCTGGAATAAGTCTAAATGTGTAGCATCTCCTGTTGCAAGCCTCAGTTTTAGAGTGCCTTAAAGTAGATTCTCTATGGATTTGATCACCCTTAAACTAGAGGAGTTGCATCTCTTCTGAGAGAGTCCCTTCAACTCCCGGGGTTTGAGATTTGAGCACATGTAAGAGAAAATGCAGAATTACGAATAATGTTGAATATAAGATTCAAATTATGTTTGAACTTTTCCTCAACTTAAATGTTTATACGTATATTTTGTTACAACAAAGTACATTTGTATTTCTACTTTGGAAAACGATTCATTTCTAAATAGTTAACTCAGTGTGGGGAGTTTTTGAAATGAGTTTCTCTGCTACTTCAATTGTCCATTTCTAGATTAATGGACATTTTAAAAATTAATTGTATCATGCGCAGCACACTAAGAGAATTAAGAAACAAAGCTGATCTCGTTTATAGTGAATAGAGTCACATCTTTTTCCTGTGTCAGTCAAAAGAAGCTGGAAGTAGTCTGTAGTAGTCTTGAACTTCTGGCATGTTAAAGATTTCCGTATTTGCTTATGGTAGAACGGATTGAAAATCCAGACTAAAATCTATAATGTGTGTTAAATTGAAGTGGGTTTGGGGAGCTTTTTTGTTTCTTTTCACTTTACGTGTTTCTCTGGCCTTGCAGTTGTTTGGGGCTGCAGTTATTTTTCACTATGTGCGTTAAAGCTGGTGAAAGATTGCCCAGATAGGATCCTTCCAAGCCTTATCCGCTGTCTGTGCCTTCGCCAGTAATGTAGGGTGACGACCACATGGATGGGAACTAACGGCTTCTGTTCTGTGCGGTCTCTACAACAAGAGTTTCATAATTGTGGGTGGTTTTTTTTTTTCTTGATAGCAAAAGTAGGACTCGGGCTCAGTGCTTGCATATAACGTAGAATTCTGTTTGAGATTTATAGACTGTATTTTTAAAGTCTTCTCTTTACTAATCTGAATCTTTCTTTATGCAGGTCTTTAGGGATGAATCCCATGAACCCAATGAACCCTGTGCAGATGTCAGAGGTATATATAATAGGAGCCCAGCCACTATGTAGCCAGCTAGCAGGGCTTTCCCAAGGACAGAAGAAACTCTGCCAATTGTATCAGGACCATATGCAGTTCATTGGAGAGGGTGCAAAGACGGGAATTAAGGAGTGCCAGTATCAGTTCAGACATAGAAGATGGAATTGCAGCACTGTGGACAACAACTCTGTCTTTGGCAGAGTCATGCAGATAGGTAGGAAGCAAAATCTTTATGATTGAACTCTTGTCTAAGGATGTCTATGGCATATTATGTTCTGCACTTGAAACTCTTGCCAGGTTCTTACTGAGTATTGTATATAATCAAGTGTTTTTAAAAGCTGGCAAAGAAGTTGAATTATTTTTAGCTGGAGGTGATTTCCCACCACCGTCCAACCACGTATCTTGGAAAACAAAACAGGAATGTATATCTGCATATGGGAACACAGGAGAAGGAAGGGAAAACATGGCCCTGGGATCTCCTTTTAGAAGTAATGAAAGAAAATAGAGGCAATCTAAAAGAATTTAAACGAGAAGTGTCTTGTACAATTAAAGATGACCATGTCTGATTCCAGAGTTAATGGTTGCATAATAAATTGTTATTGGTCTAGAGGTTAACTGAAAATTGCTTCTCCATTAATGTTTATACCTAATTTCTCCTTGTTTATTTCCAGATATGGTAATGTCTTGCTCTTTTTGAGAAGGTTGAATTTGTGAGAAAAGTAATGTAGCACTGTAATCTGTATGAAATCATTTTTATTAGGGCAAAATGTGTGTTTGTCCTCGTATCTCACGGTTAACGTAATCATGTAGCTTGGGAGAGAGACAGGTTCGGTATAACATCTTGCTGCAATTTGGTGGGCACCCAACCCTTTCCCTATCAGATCCTCTTTGAAATGTGCTTCTTGAGTGCTCACGTGCTTCCTGCCTTTCCTGTTGTTTAAGGACCTCATCGCATTTTAACGTCTCTAGCAAAATTTTAACTACTGGTGCTGAACTAGGTCGATAGTATAATCTTCCTCTGGGCATTCCCAGGGCTGATTCTGTATATTATATTTGGGAAATCTATTTTCATAGGTGACAGTCATGATCTTTTATGCAGTGATCAGTATACTGACAATCTTGGAGCTGTTTTTTGGTCAGAGATCTGAAGTCAAGCTTTTATTCCAGTGCTTCTCTGCCTAAAATTAAATTCAAGCTAGGTCTATCTGTAAATTGGTTAACTTGGGTTAAACTTGAAGGAATATGGCTAGTTTGTATTTGGTCCTCATTTTTGTAAAAAGTTTTTATTTTGAGATTTTTCAGATGAATAAAATACTTTCCTCAGATTTTTTGCAAGCACGGTCTTGACCTTTTCTCACTGCCCTACCTGAGCAAAGCCTAAAAGCACATGAAATGTGAATAAAAAGACTGTAGACTGCTTTGATCTGAAAATCTAACAAGTGTCAGAAGAAAAAAAAACTGTTTGAAATTTGTGCCTTTGTCTTCCAGCCCTTATTTGTTATTCAAGTAAGGGCAAATCAGATCAGTGGGACTGTTTGTGTTTGGAAACATGCAGGATTGGGCCCGCGAGTCGCAATGACTGTCTCCAGATGACAAGTTTCTCCCGTCCCGGAATATGACAGATCTATTTAAAGGTGGTTTCTTTCAAGTTAAATAACTTTGCCACACCCTTCTCCTGAATATGATTGCATTAGTTGGATGTCTACATAGCAATTCATCATGTAATTAAGCCACTTATTCTAATTGCAGATGGAAGCAGGGTTAATAGCCCTCTGCAAGAGTTGCAGGTCCTGAGGAGCGTATTCAGGGAGAAGCAGCAAGGTGCAGTCGACAGCATTTGTGTTACTGCGCTCTGGCCTTCGCTAATGACCAATAATGGCCTGAGTGGAAGGACAGCACGTGCTCCGGGAGCTGACTTTGCTTTGGCTGTGCCCAGCAGCTGCTGACGGTTATTCCTCCCCTGGCTGTTCCATGATTGTCGGAGTCCCCATCGCCCCATGAGCTCTGGTCATCAGAGCTGATGCCACACAGCACAGCTGCTCATGCAGAGCACAGGCTGTCCCTCCAGGCTCTTGCTGGTAAAGTTAGCTGGAGCAATGCAAGGAAATGTGCCTTTGGGCTCGGAAGCTGCTGGCCGAGTTGGGAAGTTGATTATTTTTTGTTCTTTGCAGCTGCTCTGGGGGCCTGGCAGCCCCTCGGCCAGTTCACAGCGCCTCAATGCCTTGCGCCATCTTCTGGCTTCCCAGGGCCTAGGGCTGTAGAGCCTGACAGGAGCGGGACTAGAAAATAGAACCAGCAGATCCTTCCCGAGCTGCTCCATGTGTTAGGGGCCAGGCTATCCACGCCTGCTGCCTGGCGTTGGATGCTTCTGAGTTACCAGACTAAGAGCATTTTGTATCTTATTGGTGAGGTATTTCAGTTTGCAAGAACAAAGAAAGGAATTGGTGTCAAGTGCAAAGCACAGTTCCTTGCGCTGTTGGTGGCTTCCTATGGTGTCTGTGTATTGAACTGTTCCATTTCTGTGTTTTTTATATACGCGAGAGAGGGTCTTGCTTGTGTTTGGAATGTGTTTCCTTGCCATGGCTACAATGGGGAGGAACATTATTGGAAAAGACAGATATAGTTGAAGTGAAGGAAAGCATAGTTGGGCCTGAAGACCTGAAAAAAAATTGAGAGCAACTCATCCATGCTGAACCATCCCTCTTAGGGTGCTCCTGGGGTCGATGACTTTAGGCAGTGTTGGCTTGCAGCTTGAGAGGCATTGAAATCTGTTTCAGCAGTTCATGTTATTTTACAGTTTGCCTCTATGTTCAAGTCTTGGGGAAAATTTGGGGACAACTCTCCTCTGTTCCTCAGCCTTTCTTCCCCCTTCCCTCTAAAAGTGAGTTGTTTTAAAATATGCTGCAAGATAATAGTGAATAATAAGAAAAACCTCAGCTTTATGTGGTTAAATCCTGCAATAAACAGCACAGTTAACCATGTGAGAGCGTGAGCTAACTTAACGTGCAGAGGATAAACTGGAACAGAAGCCGCAACTTCTGTGGTCTGAAGCAGAACATGCTTCTAAATTTACTGGAAATTTTGCTTAAGGAATTAATCCAAAAATGTGTGTTACAGAGTAAATGGGGAACACAAAAATCTGTATGAGGTCCACCCTGATAGTAGTAGTAAATGCAAGGTATAAGTCTGTATACCTTGCTTGGTACAAAGCCAAATTTAAGTGAAGAGACCACTCCTGTAAGCATTGATACTTCTATTCATATAAGCGCTTCCATAAGCAGGTGTCTATCAGCAAAGATTCCTGTATGTAAGGACAAGTGTTTCTCATCTTCCTTAAATCTGATCTTTCCCAGTGGAAGACTTCCAATTTTGCCCCTTTAGAAACAGCACCTATTACTAAGCTACCGCAGTTGATGACAGCTGTTATTATTAACAAAGCTGCTCTGAGCTTGGTGTCATCTTGATGTTAAATATGGACTGTCCTACTTATGTTCTAGAAGTGCTCAAAAACTCCTACTCCATTTGACCTGTTACAGTAGGTATTGCACAACTTCTGCTTCAGAGCGTTGGTGCCCAGGGTTGGCATGATGATGGCCAAGACTCAGCCTACCTCTGAAAGCCATGAATTCACAAAGGTCCCCTAAGCATCTTGTAAAAAAGGAGTTAAAAATGAGGTTGAACAAATAATTGGGTTAGAGATTAGAAATAAAAGTGAACTCATGTATCTTGAAAATTATATATTAGTTGAAAATGATACATTAGTTTTAGTCAGTACTTAGTTATTCTGTGGATCTCTTTGGGATATGAGAAAATGAAGTGGGATGCTATCTTTAAAGAGGAAAAGCAAATTTCAGATGGACTCTCTGGTACATGTTTTGTCTTTTTTGGAGTTTTTTTTTTCTGTTGTAGTGAGATTTTGTGACATCCTGGGAAAAGAGAAAGAGGAAGCCAGACTCTAAATAGGACAGGTTTAGGTTTAGTCACTGCCGAGAGAGCGCCCCTTGAATGTTGCCTTCTCTTGAGGACATTGCTGGACTGCTGTGTATGAGTTCAGTAACTTTTTCTTCAGAAAGTTTGAAACGCAGGTTTTGAATTTCCATTTAAGGGAACCAGATGCAGGAGGAAAACCTCTAAGACATCCTTGTGCCAAGGTGGTTTTTTTTCTTTTCTTTTCTTTTCTTTTTTTTTTTTTTTTGGTTGTTAGTAGTGGGTTTTTTAACTCTTCCCCCATCATTTATAGCAATGACAGCCCCTCGGCTCTCTGGCCTGGGGTGTTGAGAGTTGATGAGCAGAAGCCTGACCAGCACAGGGTTAGTTTTGACCGGGCTCCCTCAGTGCAGGGTGGGAGGCCACGTGCCCCTCTGCAGTGCCTTTGGTAGGTGCCCACGGGCTTTACAAAGCACTGCAGCTAAATGCAGTGGAACAACTGGGTAAAGTGCATAAATCAGGCTTGAGAAGTAGTAATTTAAGAAGCTGGCTTTTAAAAGTTGTATTTATCATCTTTTTTTTTTTTTTTTTTTTGATTTTTGGTGAGAGACAGGGAGGGAGTTTTCTCTCCTCCCAACACGTTGACATGGTGGTTTTAACCCATGGTTTAACCCAGCTGGTGCTGGCGCTAGGGGATCCAGTGGCTCCTTGCTGTGCCGATGGACCCTGTGAGCAAGCCTGGTGCTTGCTCACAGCCCCGGCCATTCAGCATGGCCCATATTTCAGGAGGACTATGCGAGAGCAGTGGGAGGATGCCTCGGGGCCCCGGCCTGGATAACGACGGCTCTGTGTTTCCCCGCAGGCAGCCGGGAGACGGCCTTCACCTACGCGGTGAGCGCAGCTGGGGTGGTGAACGCCATGAGCCGGGCCTGCCGGGAAGGCGAGCTCTCATCCTGCGGCTGCAGTCGCGCCGCCCGGCCCAAGGATTTACCCCGCGACTGGCTCTGGGGCGGCTGCGGCGACAACATTGAGTATGGGTACCGCTTCGCCAAGGAGTTCGTCGATGCCCGGGAGCGTGAGCGCGTCTACCAGCGAGGCTCCTACGAGAGCGCCCGCATCATGATGAACCTGCACAACAACGAGGCCGGCCGGCGGGTAAGCAGCAGCCGCGTGTCCGGAGGCAGCTCTGAGTAGGGACCTCCTTGCTCTTGCTGTGCGGTGGTGGTTGACTTCAGCAGGGAGTGTGTCTGAATGAGGAAAACAGCGGGCTGGGGCAGTGTAGGTGGCCAAAATGCAAGCGTGCGTGCGGTGCGTTTGCTTGACCACCGGCTTTCCACCTTCCTCTGCCAAATTTGGGTCCGAATTCGTATTTTCCTCCGTACTGTTCCCGTACCACCCTGTGAGTTTTCTCCAGAGTTTCATTGGTCTGCAGCTCCCACCAGTGCAGTGGATATGGAAGGGAGGGAGACAAACGGCGCTTCCGAGGCTGGGATAATGTTGTTGCAGATTCGTACTTTTTCTGTTTTTCCTCCTTGCTTTAAAAGGATGTGAAAAGCTTCTCCATGTTATTAGAAAACATAGTCCTCTGTGGTTAAACATGTCTTTATGGTGTCTTTAATCTTGGAAATGCCTTAAATGAATGGGTGTAAACTTTTCTTTTTTTAATAATCTGAATGCAAGGGCCAAAATCATTATTTTCCTAGCGCCTGAAGTGCCAGGAATTGTCAGCTGGAGACTTTACACTTGTGTTCTAAGGTGAAGAAGGATGAAAGATAATTGAAAATTAATAGTATTTAAATGTGAGAGGAGGGTGTCTGAAAGCAATGGAAAGGCCAATTTACTATTAGCGAGAAGAAAAATGACACTTTCACAGTTGCCTATGGAGACTCTAGCAGTTTTTTCCTTCCCTGGCTTCATCTTCGCAAGGCCATTTGGCAGCATTAAAACTTTCTGTAACTCCTGGGTGGAAGTTGTCTGCAGTATCATCTAATGTGTCAGACCCCAGGATTTTTGGGGCAGTGTCAACACCGACTCTTGTTTCTGTTTGCACAGGGCAAATGACTGATATTTCCCTGCCAAAGCTTTGTAAAGAGGATATTGCTGTGCAGTGCCTTCTCCCACCCATAGGTGTTTGGGGGTTTGTTCTTGGATGTTGACTCTCTGGTGGAGCAGGACTGGGGATGGGAGGAAGGTGCTGAGCCAAGAGTGGAGAGGCGGCTGCAGCTGAGCCAGCAGTGAGACAGCTCTTAACTCCTTCCCTAATTGCAGCCCCAAGCCTGCATCAGCGGGGAGAGTAACCGGGGGTAGAAAATAAAGGGATGTTTTACATTTCTCAATGAAACAGCAAAATCCTTTGCTGGCGCTGGAGTGAATTCCTACGATCCGGCTGCAGCGTGAGCGATGCCGGGGCGGTCTGTGTGGTGGGGAGAAAGCAAGGAGGGTTTCCTCCTCCTCCTGCCTGTGCTTCTGCTCTTTGCTTCCAGCATATTTCAGGAGGGAAGAGGGTGCTAAGCTGTGTATATTGAAGTGGTGCCGGCGGCTGGGCTGGGGGAGTGGAAATACAGGGAATAAGTTCTCCAACACTGTCACTGACCCCCCTTCTGGCCTCCCTTTCTGCAGACTGTGTACAACCTGGCCGATGTGGCCTGCAAGTGCCACGGCGTCTCGGGCTCCTGCAGCCTCAAGACCTGCTGGCTGCAGCTCGCCGACTTCCGCAAGGTAGGCGATGCCCTCAAGGAGAAGTACGACAGCGCTGCCGCCATGAAGCTCAACAGCCGGGGCAAGCTGGTGCAAGTGAACAGCCGCTTCAACGCGCCCACCATCCACGACCTGGTCTACATCGACCCCAGCCCTGACTACTGCGTGCGCAACGAGAGCACTGGCTCGCTGGGCACCCAGGGCCGCCTTTGCAATAAGACCTCGGAGGGCATGGACGGCTGCGAACTCATGTGCTGCGGCCGGGGCTATGACCAGTTCAAGACGGTGCAGCGCGAGCGCTGCCACTGCAAGTTCCACTGGTGCTGCTACGTGAAATGCAAGTTGTGCACGGAGATTGTGGACCAGTTTGTGTGCAAATAGGAGAGGTGCAAGATGGGAGGAACTGCTGCCGCCCGCCGTCGAGAGGTGTGGGCCCCGCTCCCCTCTCACAGGACTATCTCCACTTTATTTATAGAGTCCAAGGAATTGTTTTCTTTTTTTTTTTTTTTTTTAAAGAAAGAAAATGGAAACAAAAATACAGAAGGAGGTGGGTGGGGAAGGAAAAAGAAAAAAACAGGAAAAAAAGAAAAATATAAAGGTTGCAGGGAAGTGCCTAGAGCCTTCTCTGCATCTATCCCAGAACTGTGTGTGGCTTATTTTTTTGGCAATAACGGGGGAGATCCTAAGAATATTTATTTTACAAGGTAAAGAAAATTGACTTTTATAAAAAAAAAAAAAAAAAAAAGAATAGAGTAGTTTGAGGGGAAAATCCAACATATCCTAATATAGTCCTGTGGGACATAATACCTGTGCGTTAGGCAGAGAATCCATGTAATGTGCTTGGGATGTTAGAACAATGCGTACGGATGCAAGGAGCACGCAGAGCTGCGCAGGACTTCTAGCTGCAGACACTAGGTGTTACCAGAGGATGGTATATAAAGCTGTTCAGTACATTTAGGCATCTTAAAAAAAGGAAACAAAACAAACAAGAAAAAAGTTGATATATTCATGAGATTCATCACAAAGTGCAGTGTCAATTGCATATCTGAACTTTAGTACATAATATTGTCTGAGGGAAAAGAGCATAGGATCATAAAGGCTTCAGCTGTGCTACTCCTGATTCACTGGGTTGGATTAAAACCTAGTGAATGCGAAAAGCAAGTAAATAAATAAATAAATTCTGCCCTGATTGATGCAAAAGGCAGAATTGGTCCTGCTTTAGTTGTTCACTTAGTAGTGCTGTTTGGGTGTGTGGTGCTGCAGAGCGCCGGGAGCAAAGGAGGTCTCGATGGCAGCGTTGGCGATGGCTGATGTGCCTGGCAGGGAAGAGCGCGCGCTTGCCAGTGGTGCCACCGGGCCTGCAAGCAGCCTCGCTTTCCTGGCCAGCCAAGCCCGTAGCAAATGAAAGCCTCAAATCTCAAAGTGCCTTAAAAATGGTGTGATAGTTGGCTGCTTTTGAAACACAACTTGACAAATAACTCCTCTAATTTTATGAGAAAAATGGATCATTAGATTTTTCACTCTAGGGATGATGTTAGGGATGTTTCTTTTTTTCCTGCAAATTTTGGAATGCTTTCACTCAAGGAGACAATAGTTTCATATTTTAATAATGGTAAGTGGCTATTATAGCTCAATGAGATGTTGCAACAATACCAAATTTATCATCCTATGTCTTTAATACACATGCTTTAGATAATATATTGCAGATATACACTACAACTGTTCAGAATATACTTGAGCAGTTACATTTATAGGGGAAAACTGTGGTCTGCTGGTGTCTGATATTTCAAAGCTTTTTGTACATATATATATTTTTAATGATTTAAATAAAACTTCTAAATTACAGGGGCAGTTCATCCCCCATTTTCTTTTTCAGATCTCTTCAGGTTAATAGCCCTTTTGGTGTTTTTAATTAATTAAAAAAAAAAGATTATAATTCAAAGGTTTTAAGGATGTCGCAAAGAAGCAAGCCCCTTCCTGGCCTTAGGACTTTCTTGGGTTGTTGTTGGAGGCAGTACCCTGCACTTGACTTAATACTGGTTTGCGGATCACTTCTATTTCACTTTTATGTAAGGGCATTATTGATGATTGCTGAAAGGAGACACCTTAAATCTAAAATGTGCTGCATTTGGCCCTTGGTTTTTATTGTTTGTCCTGAAAGTTGTTATTTGTTGAATAATCCACGTCCCCTGCCTGGTGCTGTGTATGTGCACAGCTTTTGGTTGTTGGTTCAGGTGTCTTTTTCCAACTCGCATCCATCCAGTAAGTTAAAGAAATTAGTTTTACAGCTATCAAATGAAGAAAAATCTCTCACTTTAGCCTAGTTGTACTAAAGCCTTAACTATTCACGAGCCTATAAGCTGTATCATAAAGTTCATCTGATCATTTATCAGCTTCTTAAATGGCGCTTTATTGCTCTTAATTTATTGTACAAGGACATATTTACCCCTCAATTTCAGATGTTTGCAAAGAATATCTTTAAAGTAAGAAAAATAAATAAAGCACTAATTCATTGAATATGTCACTTTTGGTTTTTATTATACAAAAACCATAGTCATTTTTTCATTTACTGAATCACCTCTTGTTCCTTTTTAGCAACTTGTGTCTGAGCAGAACTGAGTCTAATGATCCCAGCCGTTAAAACACTATTTAATGTAAAATATTTTACTTGTCATTCAGATATGTAAATCTTCTATGTCCTTTCCTCTGTTCTGTACATTTAATGTACATATTTCTGTCTTGCGTGATTTGTATATTTCACTGGTTTAAAAAAAAAAAAAGAAAGGATTATGCCATAATGGAAGATAGACTATAAAAATAAAACTTTGGTTGTATATTGGGAAGTGGTTTTAATTATTTTTCAGAGGAGGATTTGTTAAAACAATGAGCAGAGTTGATTTTTTAAATTTACTACGTGGTAAAACAGGGAAGTGCTTGTGTGCCAAACATACAAAGTACATCTTGAAGTTTTATTTCTATATTAAGAGCGCCTGCAGATGTAGCTACTTCTTTAAAAGAAATCTGAGCCCAAATCCTTGTGACCGTGAAGTATGAAGCATTTTCAGGATGGGCAAGGACTTGATTCACCAGGGACCTGGGTTAGTGCTTCTGTGCATGTGGCTTTCAGGGTTTGCACTTCTGGGCAGCGGGACCTGGCCCTGCAAAGGTCTCGGGTTGCTTAAGTCATGCCACTGATGTCAACCGAGGGCTCGGCTGAGCCAAGCTTTCCACCGCGGAGGACGGGGCCGTGTCCGGTGTGGGTGGCGCGTGCGGTGTCTGGGTGTGGTGTCCCTACCCGCTGCCTGACCAACCCTGCTCCGGGAAGGTGAAGCTCCCAATTCTTCCTCTGACCTGTGCCCGGAAACGGCACCTGGACAGCAGTGAGATTTCTAATAGAAAGAAAGAGAGAAAAAAAGGGAAAAAAAAAAAGTACAATATAGTGAAGTATGAGAGGCAAGGAAGTAAAGCAGAAAAGGAAAACTAATATGAAAACCAAAACTTTTCTGGTGAGACTAGCTTTTCTGTGAACTGATTTCCTGAGTAAGTCACTACTTTAAAATTTGTTTTCAGTAGGAACTAGTGATGAATTAGTGGCATCTACCTCTCTTGTGCTTCTTCTGCTTCTTCCCCTTTCGCCTCCCCCCTCTTTTTTTTTTCTCTTCCAGGATAACCTTCGAACATATCGAAACTTCCTCGGGCTGCCAAGAATGTATTATCCCACAAACCAGTAGACCAACATCGTGTGTTTAAAATAGCAATTCTGGGCAAATGCAACGTTCTGTGGTCCTATTACTGACATCTGGTTCAGTTTTCCTTCACTTGTATATTGACCAGTATTCCTTATTGCAAAAACACAGCCCCTATTTAGGAAAGTCAGCATATTTTTGACTGGATTGTATTCAAACACTTCCCAATAACAGAAGAGCTAAGAAAAAAAATCTTCATTGACAGCAGTAAGTATTTGTGTTCAAAATACTCATCATGGGCTCAGATACAAGATAATTGTTTTTAATTTTCAGTGAAGTTTATCTGTTCAATTTTATTAAAAATGCTGTTGTCTGCTGCATTCACTCTCAGATATTTTTGTAACTTTTTCAAGCCTTTGTATACTTTTATGGCTTTGCCAATAGCAATGTTTGCCCTGTTATTGCAGAATATTCAAGTCACAGATGTAATTAAGAAGAGTAGCAGGAGCTGAGAGGGAATCTGATGACACCTTGGAGTCAAGCACTGCATATGAAAACTGCAATTTTTCTTTTTCCTAGGGGCATGTTTAATGCAATTATGTTACAGAGATGATACCAAACTTTTCAATATCGATACTGGAGCTGACAGACTGCTTTCCTTTTGAGTAGGACCTTTGAGAAATAGTGTCTGAGAATGATGTTTGTTGTGAAAGGATAGTTTTGCTGAAGTGGGAAGGATTTTCTTTTTTCATGATATTCTAAAGGAAATTATGAAAATAAAGGGGAAAAATGTCTGCTTAAAAATATATTCATATTGGCTTATATATATGCTCATGATTGTGAAAGTCTTGAAATTGTCTCTGTTTTAAAAATCATTTTGGAGGACAATTCAGATCTGTTCTTTATCTCTTTGAACAGTGTTTAAAGTCCTCAACAGGGAAAAAAAATCTCTACCATAATGTCTAATATGTCTGTTTATGTTGCAGTAGGAGGAATGAACCGCATAGGAGAGCAGTGAGAAGTTTGTACACAAAATTTTGGTTGTTTATTTAAAAAAGGTGTGATTAAAAAAATCAATACTGTTCAATTCTCAGCTCTTATATAAAGTTGCATGTGTGTGTTTGTATATATTGTGCTGACATTTTCCAATTGTGTTGGCCAAATTCTGCTTTTAGTTATGGTTAGGCATCTCTCCTGACTTCGGTGGTGTCATTTGAGCCTGACATTTTTTGAGCAGACGTGATGGCCCCCTGCTCAAAGCAAATGCATATGAAATACATCAGACTTTCTACTGGCCTCGTTATTTAAACTCGGGTAACTGGATTATCGTGAAACAAATTCTGGGGCTGCAGCTGCGCGGCACTTTCGCAGCAGCATTTTTTCCCCTGTACCTGCTCACCTACCAGCACAGGCAGTGCATCCCGCCTGCATATACAGTTTTTCTCGTGATATGCTCTATGAATATAAAATAACTATTTGTCAATCACTGTTTCTATTACAGAGATAAAACGAGGCAATCTGGGCTGTCATGTTCCTCTGGAGATCTCTTGCCTTGGGCTACATTGAACATTGCTGGCATGAAGTGCAGTGGGGCAGTAAGAGATGAAGTTGCTCTTGGTGCCATCCCTTGTGCACAGGCCATGCAGTGTGAATATCGGGACCCCGGATGCTTTTACAGCTAATGTTGGTTTATGTTATGTTGTCTTTCACAGTGGTTCTGCTTTGTCAAACCGTAATTGAACAGCAGCAGTAAAAACATTTGGCTGCTGCAGAACCCCTGGCCACACCATGGGCAGTTGTTCAAACAGTTTCTGAACCAGTTTGACCCATTGCTGATTTATTCCAGACCCATTGCAAGGAATTTAAAACATGCAAACTGAAGTGTGGTGCTTCTAGTGTGCTTTGTTTTGTTTTGCAGTTCCTTCTCAAATGGCTTTTCTCTAAAGAGACGTTTTTAAAAGAGGTGCACCCTGAACGTAGGATGCGATGTCAGCAGGGCAGCTCCACCGGCAGCTCCAGGTCCTCAGCACTGGTTTGCCCTGCCAGGACAAGAGACACCCCCCGGTTCCCTGGTGCCTTCCCCTGCAGTGAGCAGAGGCTGGCAGCTGCAGCTCCCTAGTCATTACACAATTGCTTGCAGCTGCTTCCTGCCTCCTGCCCATCACTCAAGGTGTCCTAGCACCTGGTTTTGTGGAAAGAGCATTGTCCTTCTCTGTAGTCTTTCTTAAGTAAGGTCTGGGACCTGCAGTGTTGATTTTAGAGGAGCTGATGCTTGGTAAGCAACTGTTTTTAGGACTGATTATAGCTCTTGCTTTGTAAGTTGGCAGTCTTGGGATGGTGCAGAACAACCTCAGAGCAAACTTGAGCTGGCTATTACTTGGAGTAGGGAGATGGAGGTCATTAGTGCTGTAATTTACTGTTGTGCTGTGTTTTTGTGCTTTCCTTGGAGCAATAGGCTTCATGGCATGAGAAAGAGAGCTGCTACTTGGCAGGGCACAGAGTAGTGAAAACCTGAAAAAATACGGAGACCAAACTATGATGGGGGGAATGTGTTGATTTTGTTTGCTATTTTCATTGGATTTGCTTCATGTTCATAGAAATGGAAGATCTGGAAATGTGTGCATGTGTTCTTTCTGAAGGAAAGTATTCCCTTGATGAAGCTTTTATCTTATAGAGTACATTTGTGTTTGGGAGTAAATAGCTTATAAGCAAATCAAGTCTGAGAGCCTAATGAATAAAAAGTAAAACCCAAGCCAAAGATACAGTTCCAAAAAAACACTATAAAGAAAGTGAACAGTGCAAGATGTGTCAAACAAACTCTTTTCTTAAGAGTTAGTGCTGTTCTAACTCTCAAGCAGGCAAATGGCTACTTTTGTCAAAGACAGTATGTCTTTTATAAACCAGTGTCATTTAATTTGTAAACAAACGATTAGGCAAATGCTAATGATAATAGTCTGGGAACGGTTCCTTGGTAGTAATGTGCATTGTATAAAATGATAGTTATGAATTTCAACAATCCTCAGTCTGCGCAATGATGTGCTTATACCCAGAAATAGGTGATACGAGTTTTTAAAAATGTTCTTGTTTTTTCTCCTGTATCCAGGCAATACACATAGATCCAGCGTAACAGATGCTTTGGAAGAGTACAACGAGGGGAACTCATGAACAGGAGATGTAATTCACTCATAGTGAGTATATGGTGTGATCGTCTTGACTTCACAATAGCATTTGCATGCAGTATATTACTAATTGAACATGCCAAATTCTAAGATCTCAATCGGAATAAAAGCATAATAGCTCTGCTGGTGCCAGAAGTGGTAGGTGTGGGCCATGTCCCTTGTGGTAGGTGCAGGACATGTCCCTTGTTCTTATGCTCCGTGGATTTTGTTACCTGCTTAAAACTGAAATGGTGTAGCAAGGATTTGACTGACTGAAATGGTAGACTAGGGAGGATTCTTTTGATACATGATATATGTCCTTTTTTTCTTTTTGGAGTGTTGGCATTTTTGGAATGGATCAAGGAAACTGCTTTAATCTGTAACATAATTTCTGATGCTCTCTGTGGTTAGAGAATATTGTGGAAAGCTAACGTAGGTTTCATCAACTATCATGTTTCATTGTCCGTCTGAATTCTTCAAGTTACTATGGCTTTACTATTTCATCCCTCGCTACTGAAGGACCTTATTGTATGAGATCCGTTACCAACCTAGTGGAACTTCTTGGCGTAAGAGAAACAAAATTTAAACTTTTATTTAAGGAGGCAACTTATCTTCACATTTAAAAAGCCAAGGTGAGCAAGGTTAGGAAAAGACAGGAATTTTCTTCATCTTCATTTTGTGAAGACCTGAAGGCATCTATTCTTCATTTGTAAGTAACCTTCTGGAAGAAATAAGACATCAGTGTCAAATGAGAGCCAACTCTTCTTCCCTGTCATGATACTAATGTGCTTTTATCATATTTGAGATCCTAAGGCTATCCTGATCTGCTACGTGATTATATAATGCTCAAGGACACCTGTGTAAATAGCAAAAAGAGAGGCCTTTTTTTTTTTTTTAATGATATTAGATCTTAGCTAAGTGGCTCTAAAAAGTAATATAGGATTCAACTGTAAACCTCTGCTATACATACTATGTTTTTGCTCATTTGTTAATTATAAGTACAGAAGCTGTTCATAGTAACACATTTTTCTGTAAGGCTTCCATGTATAAATGTTAATAAAAGTTGCAAATATTAAATGGAGACACATTAGAGAAACCACTAAAACAATAGCTTTGCATTCCTCACTTCTGATCCCATAGCTGATTTGCTGCTTTATTTATTTATTTGTCCCCTTTGCCCCGCCCCCCCCAAGTGTGCCCTGCTGCACATTCAACATGGTAGTAGGGAAAGTCTTGTGCTATTGCCCTGGCACCTCCACAGGGGTAGATGGCAACCAGTGATCTTTAATGGGAGCAGGTGTTTGCTGGAATCCTCCTCAGGGCACTAGCAGCTCGTGGTGCTAATCAAAGGCTCCCTGTCCATCTGTCCTCACTGGCCAAGGGTCTGACCATCGGCTGAGGCTGATGGAAAGGTTGTGCTGGCTTAGGGGTCCCCAAGGACACCGTGATTTCAAGCTCGCCTATCTCTGCTCCACCTCGCAGCAGTTATGTTCTGCTGCCAGGAAGATGGCCTATGTGAATGGCAAGGGGCTTGGATCTGGGCTCTTTTGTTTTCTTAAAAACCCAAACACTGTAAGTTAATTAGCTTATGAGAAGCAAACATGGTTCAACAGCCTCTGGCAGATGTGCTTTTAGGCTGCTGGAGCTTTGCAATCCTAAAATTCTTGATTTAAAAAAAAAAGTAATCCCTGCAATCTACATGGGAGCATTAGATAGTCCTCCCAACTATACTTCTCTGGGGTGCTAAACCTCTGCAATGGGGAAGACCTCCAGTTTCTGTTGGTTTCCATGATTTTTGTGTTTTTGTGTGCTTTAAGTCCTTACAAGGGCAGTTGTTCAGAAAATGAATCATGCTTTTGTTTCCAAAAATGTGATGAGGAAAAAGGAAGGGAGAGCACGGACATGCATGTGGAGCAATGTAAGCACAGTACTTTTGGGAGATAATTCTGCAACTGTGTACCTGCACATTAATAGCCTCTGTGTGTGGCTTGCTGGTTGGCCGACCCTTGACTTTCCATAGCAGCAAGATTTTCTTATCCAGCCATTTCTTGGAGTACAGTGAGGACTAAATGAGTCACATGGGACACTTCAGTCAAGCACTTCAATTAACAAGAAAGGGCTGGGTAAATTCAGTGGCACTGATGAAATGTCTGCTATAAAGAAGCTGTATCCAAAGAAGTGATTTTGGATTCCAGAAGCTCTGAGATTTTTCTGTGCTTTTCTTAACTAGTTTACTTATAGATCATTTTAAGTTATTCATGATTTAATTTTTACCTGAACTGAAAACTGCTTAGTGCTGATGACAGATCTCTTATTCTGTAGAGGTAGGTAGGCAATAATATCAAACCTGCTTAGTTACGGCAAACACGTGTTATGCTTTATAGCTCATAGGACTTGAGGACTTAAACCCATCACAATATTCTAATAAGTAACAATATGCCACAATTAATTAATCCAAGAAGACTTTTTTTTTCTAAGTGATTTTTAACTTTCACCCTAGTGCTCAGACAGATTTGTCATGTTGATGTTTATTAATTTAACACTGGATCTGAAAAAAAATTCCCCAAACTTCAAAGTTCAGCTTGTTCTTTAAGAGCAATCCAAAAATATGTTTCTTCAGGCCCCAGGCATTTCTGAAGTAGCTAAAGTTAAACAAAAACCATTTCTCTCAAACTCTGCAAATGTTCTGAAAAGCTTTAAAGTGGCTCCTCACAGGGAGCCAGAGCGGCAAGGGAACCCCTGGGTTATTTTTGTTGCTGTGCAGTGGCACATGGTTTCCTGCAGGAAAGCTCCAGAATTATCACTTTTCTGTATGTTTGCATTTTTTTTTCCATTCTTCCGCTTTTTGCCTCTGTCATAGAGTTCCTCTGCATCCCTTTGGTTGGGTTCCCTGTTGAGAATGTCTGGAGAAGGATGGGATCAGGTCATCTTTCCAGCAGGGACATGGGATAAAATGAATTCACATCTGAGCAGGTGGTTCACTTAAAATCATATGTGTTTTTCCATCAGTGTGTTGTTATAAGAGGTGAAAGGGAGTGACTTTATATTTTTCAGGAGCAGCAGCATTACTCTGGGGTCTGAGTGACATATTTTGTTGGGGGTATTTCACTTGTATGAACAGTGTTTTTGCTCTGCCATGAAACAGCACTGGTAAACCAGTCTATGTTTTGCTGGTTCCTATTGCTGTTATAACGGCATCCCTGAGGTTATGAGCACTGTCGCAGACTCTTCTTTGCAGTAATTTTGGTGTGGTCTTAAAGCACTTCCCCAAGTGTTCGCCTAAGATGACAACATGGCTAATCCGCCTTAAGTGCAGGCTCTGCACGTATGGAGGCATTTCTAAGGGAATTGCTTCATTACTCTGAGGAGGCCCAACCCAAGCTAGTAATTCTGCATCCAGCTTGGTTAATATTTGTGTTTACTTAAAGCATTCCCATTTATGGTTCACTTCTGGAAATTTCTACTCAGTGTGTTCTGCCTAACGAGGATCCTGTTTGGCTTCCAACCCTGTTTGAGTGGACTACAGTGCTTTTCAGGATTTGGCCGTCACGTAATGTGTCTCGCAGCAGGGAGGCAACTTAACTTCTCCCAGACAATTGTATTGTGAGTTAAAATATCTGCCGTTGTGCTGACATCATATGATAGCTAGTTGTGCCACATCACAGGCGAGAGCCTGACATGTGTTGCGAAATAAAAGTTGCCAGTCATGGACAGTCTTGGGGCGTTTCGTCTCCAGCAGCGCTGTCATGGTCGCTGCAAGCACGTCCCTTCCCGCTGAGCGCATAGCATGGATGCCGCCAACACCCTGCTGCCAGATGTGTGACGCGGCCGCCAGCGTGGCGGGCGCTGCGGGCCGCCTCTCGCATGGCGGCTGCCAGCCAAGAGAGTACCTTGACGTCCTCAAACAGCAACACCCTCTTTGAGGTTTGCCATGAGAGGCCAGTGACGCCAAGGGGTGGACTTCGCAGTCTTCTGCTTCTTGCCAGCCTCAGCCCATGGTGAGACCCAGGTCCAGGTGTGTTGCCCTCCTGTGCAGTTGTGGGTGGACGTCACATGCCTCAGGAGCTAGACTGGGAGGAACGTGTGGCCGAGGGGGTTAGGTAGCGTAGTGCAAAGCAAAGTGTAACACCAGTGTCAAGCTCACTACTGTGAGTGTGTTTTATATCCGCATTATACTTTATATATGTGTATATATACATATAAGACCTCCTGCCATCATGGTATGGAGCAACTACTGCTTGGACCCAAGTTGCTCCTGCAGAATTTACTCCTACAGCCACAGTTGTGCTCAAATCTGATGTCTGGCATGTGAACTCTCATTTTCATTT
>JAUBOD010000907.1:4836945-4887878 GCA_032353885.1 Nothura maculosa
GCTCCTGCAGAATTTACTCCTACAGCCACAGTTGTGCTCAAATCTGATGTCTGGCATGTGAACTCTCATTTTCATTTATATCTGCCAAGGAAATGGGGAAATACTAAAGCTTCTTTTCTTTTGCTACGTTTAGGTTGCATAGCATGTGAAAGCCCATGTGGTGATTATGACGTTTTCCTTTTAGAGGAACACTCTGCCCAGGAAAAGTAACTTCAGTGTTTTGCTCCAGTGAAAAGCAAGTGGAAAAAATGGAGACCGTAGTGTGGGCTACAGGTCTGGGGCCTCAATCTTCTTGTTTATATGATATTCCTGTACAGCAACTGTGCTTTTGTGCTAGTAGCCTTGTTTTATACCAAGAGAACTAAATGAGGAGCTTTATTTGGATTTTCTAAGCAAGAAGTAGTAACTGCTGTTTTTCTTGCGGCATTTGAATTAGCTTTTCAGAACTTATTTGACTGCCTGCTGCTTCTGAGACAGACAAGAGCGCCAAACTTTTTGCTTATGTTGAGTATTTTACAGTAGTAAGAAATATGTAATTAGAAGAGAAAATATTTAAAATAACTGTGTGTCTTAGTATCAGCTCAGGTTGGCATTTGCCCATGCAGCCTCACTTTTCTTTTCCCCAGTCATTAATCATTATTAGTGGAGATATGTCAGAACTTACAGTTAGATTTGTCTCCCACTGTGTTTCTCATTTCTTGCTAAGTTTCATGTTTTAGGGCTCTATGAAAAAAGATTGGTCTGGTTTGGGTTTTGTTTTCATTGTGTAATACCAGTGACTTGTAGCTGTAGACAATTGAGTTGCATTTCCAGCCTTTTTTTCTCTGGGAAGTTGAAAAAATACATTATATAACATCCTTGTGATGTTGTGCTCTCCTGCTATGGTCACTGGTGTGAAAAAGCTGGACAAGGATTTCACATCTGAAAATCTCTGATGTTGCATGGGATAATGTTGTAATGGGATAATCCAAATGCACATTTCTAGCGTGACATCGTCTTTGTGCTCATCAACTGAAAAAGGCAGATGAAAATAGGCAAGAAAGTTAAGAAGGGTGAGAAGAAAATACACCTGTATCTGAGGCAGAAGCTCATCATAGTTGTGCAGATACTTTGGGAAGAGCTCAAGGAAAGTTGCCTATCAAACTTCCCTTTCTTTGTTATTTCAACTTCAAATGACTGTAATCCTGGTGCAAACTTGAGCAGATTGTGACAGGGGACATCTGCACAGTTGGGCTAAGATTCACACCAAGGTCGGCTTGCCCCTGGTTACACACTGTGCACACGCACACAACTTCCTAGGCCAACCACACTGCCTCTCACATGGGATATTCCTGGTATCATTGTGGGCAGGGAGAGGAGAGAATCTGCAAGAGCAGGAAGGAAGGGCCTCATCCCTATCACAAAATCTTGCCAGTGGTCTGGAAGAAAATGCTTCAATGAGTAGGCTGTAAGTGTGGCTGTTTTTACCAAGTGCTCTGAGTTTTACCAATCGTGATTTTGTAAAAAGGTATTTAGCAGACCTCAGGCTGACTTCATGGCTAGTCATCTTTTCTTCTGCTCAGTGTGATATTCCATCCATGGGATTTCTGTTATTTACTAAGTGGTGCAATTTTGAATTTTCTCCTCATCAGAAGTCTAATGGGTGAATGGTGATAAGTTTTTAGCTTTGGAGAGATTTTCTTGGCACTTTCAGTCTGTGTTTCTGACAGGAAATCATTTTCTCCCTTGAGTTATGATTGCTGGGTTACATGAGTGCAGCCTAACCACTGCTCAACTGCTGTGTGTCTGCAGTTTTTCTGGTCTTAAGAGAAGGCCAAACTGCCCCAACATGAAACATAAAATTAGATGAATGCTGCAAGGAAGGAATAACAACATTGTTATCAGTGATCTTTGGTGATTTTATTTTATTTCTTATCTGAAAAGCATCTTCAGTTCCACTTGGATTTGAGAGTTAAATCTGTTTATAGACTGTTCTTCCCTTATATGGAAAACAAATGGAACTGACTCCATTTGTGTCTTTTTAGTGAAAGATCAGTGTGTGCTGCTGCAGATGTTTGTAAATGAGCAGACGAACAGAATGTGTGGTGTTCATCTTAGACTTGCCACAAACAGCCTGGTAATGAGTGCTGCGTCACTTGGTTAAATCCTGTGTCATTGGCATTAAGTGTGTGGGGACTGACCTCCCAAAGATACAAACCAGGTGTTTGTGCTGGTGCTAACCTGCCTATTGGTGTGGGTTTTGCTCTCCTCCTTCCTTCTTAAAGTGGCTACTTAGCTCTTGGCAATGGAAGCAAATCCATTGTTTGGTTGTAAATGATTCAAGGTAAAATATTGTTGCAGTTGACACAAATGCAAACAAGATATGCACAATTTATAATACAGATGGAGCAAAAATATGAGTTATTCTTTCTGAAGTTTTCGTGTCAGTCCCCTGGACCCATCCTTAAGGCCAAGGGCATTGCTGTTAGCAAGGAGCCGGAGTGTATTAAGATGATGGTGACCATCCTTTCCCAGTTTGCCAGGCTGGTCAAGCTGACAGCTGAAGATGCATGAGAAGAACTCTTACCGTGAAACTATGAAATGACATGTCTCACCCAAGCAGTACCAGCACAAATCAGGGCTATAATCATGATCCAAACTTTCTTTCTTTCTTTTTTTTTCCTTGTTCTCCTCCTCATCACTTAATAAAAGTCTTGGTGATACCAGCGTGAGCAAAGCTTGAAGTGCGAGAGGGATGTTTGGCTCAGCATAGCCCTTGCCTCTGCAACAGAGTGTTGCCGCTGTCATCTTTGATGCTCTATTGAACTCACTAACGTAATAGGAAAGATCATCTTGAAGTAATTTGATTTTTGTCTTCATAGTCACGCAAGTGTTGCTGATTTGTATACTGGCTGTGTTTATTTTTGTTGCGAGTTCAGTTCTAGTCCATTTAATCAGGAGGCCAGAGGGCCATCTCCCTTCCTTTAGTTCAAGGCATCATTAATTCTGCAATGTAGACCAGATCCAGCGTGAAGAGATGAGGCGGCCGCACACCCTTCCTTTCGGGCATGCTGCAGAAGGCCTCATGGATACAGAGGAGCTCAACATGGCCTCTCTGTCAGAGCAAGAGGGACCTTGTGGCTGCTGTGGCCCTGCTGGTGGCCAGGCTAGTGGCCAGGAGTGCCAATAAACTTTAAGTGCCTCCCTACAGGAGAAGGTTCATGAGAGCTCCTCTCCTTGGTGTTTGCCTGCTACAGCCCTGGACATCTGTCCATGCGCAGGGCCTCAGCCTGCATCTTCCCCAAGAACTGAGCAGGCCAGAGGGACAAGAGAATGAAGTACAGGAGATCCAAGCTGCATTTCTAGCTCTTCCAGCTAACATGCTTTTCAAAGACTGCAGGCCTCAGGTGCTGGGGAAATTGAGAGAATAGGTGGTATGGGGTAGGAGATGAGGAAAACAACCAAGAAGTGTGATTCAGCATAGTAAAGTGTGCATCAGTAAGCAATGTATGCCTGACTGGTTTCTGGCCCAAAAACACACCTTATTTCTATATCTTGTTCTTGAGTTGGAATTGCTTTGACTTGGAAAAATTTTACTTAGCAAGGTACGTTGATATCTTTCGAATGAAAATGGCTTTGTTTTTTTGTAGAGCACCGTTTCCAAGCAAAAATGATTATCCTAAATGCTCTCCTGACCACAACACTTTCCGAAAACAATAAAAATCTGTTTCGCAGTGGCATGTAGGATGACAATATGTAGTTTACAAATATTCTTATTTTCTGAAAGTCCATAAGAGAGCACCAGACCACACAGTCTGTGCAAAGAGTCACCTGCACATTGCAATCCAGATAAACAGCTGGTGCAAATACCCCAAACTTCATAGTTTTGGTGTAGTAGTGATGAGGTGCAGTCTGTTTAAAGCACTCCATGTCTGAGGAAAGTAAACTGCAGGCACAGAACAGGAAGTCCAAGCTGCCCTTTCTGCACAGCCTCTACCTGAGCTGCTGCAGCAGGAAGAACTGGGGCAAAGCCAGTAGCATATAGCTTTGTGTGGCAAGGGAAGGTGAAACTCCCCCCAGTTCTGCTCTGCAAGGTTTAATCTGCTTTGAGGGAAGAATTCCTGCCGTATGGCTTAAGCAAAAATTATTTGTACCACCTCAGGATGCTAGCCTGACCTTCCCAACTTCCCAGCTCAGGCTATTAAGTAGAGCAGGGGATGCAGCAGAGGGTAAATTGGAACAGTAGTAAAACCCTACATCCCTGAAGCATTAATCTAAGTGCAGGTCCGCAAGTGTTTGGTGTGTTCTGCGGACAGCAGAAGCAGTCCTGCTCTTGTTGTGTTGTCCGTGGTGAACGCATGCCTGGAGCATGGGGAGGCGGCAGAAGCAGCTCCTGCAGGATGGGGGCGTCGGGCATCAGTGGTGTATGCACATATACCTGTTCCTGTTGCTGTAAGGGGTCTCAGGTTTATACTTGTAAAAATTTCATTTTTAAACAATGTGGCTGCTAGAGTGGAAAGGCATCACCAGTGGACTGTTTCCTTCCACGTGCTAGTACCTAATAAGAGCGTCAAAGACCTCTCTCTGCTGCTTACCCTCTCCCATGTCAACTAGTGACCAGCTGGCTCTATTTGGAAAGTAGGTGCTGAAAGCAAGCATGCACAGAGTCCGTCACAGCGTTTTAAAGTTGTCAGGTCCTGATGTCGCCTTATTTTGAGACTTGCTCTAAATGTAAGCTTTCCTTCAGTTTTGGCATTTGTCCTACTTTGTGTTATTCTAAGAGCACTGAAGAAACTATGAAACCATGATCTTTAATAAAAGCTGGAAAGAAAAGAAAATCTTATTGGGACAGGGATGTGTTCACAGAGCACCTTATTGGTGCTTTTCTAATTTCTTGCCAGTGATGGACTTGACTCTTTGGTCACAAAGAATTTTTACCACAGTTTTGGGGTGGCTTTGGTGGTCCATAGGACACTGCTGCAGTGAAGAGGACCTTGCAGGCAATATGCTGGCTTGAGTCCGCAGGGCTGCAGTGGAGGGGAATAACCTGGTCTTTCTCAAGTGATAGTCACCTAGGAAAGAGGTGGATATTTGTGAAGATCTGTATGTTTCTGTGGATTGGATTTAAAAGAAAACCTTGACAGAAAAGAAACCTCTTCTTTATTCCTCTTTTCTTACCTCTTTGGTTGAGCAAGGCCCAATTGAGGCACAGGGCGATGTGGCCAGTTCGCTACCTTCCAGCCCGTCCTTTCAGGAAGCACAAAGGCTCACTGCGCTGGGACTAGGAATTATTTTCTGCACAATGCCTTTTCAATCTGACTTCTGTTATACGGAGGTATTTGAACTTGCAGGGTACTAAGAGAAAACACATGGTCAGCTGAAACATGAGAGAAGCTTTTAAGCAGCGTCTTTCAAGTGCGCAGCCCTTCCCCATCGGCCTCGGGAGCCGCCGTCTCAACGAGGGAGCCTGGACCTCTCCTGCCCTTGCCTGGGGACCACCGGGGTGCAGAGGCCGCAGGGCAGGTGGAGGCTGTGGTGGCCTCCCTGAGGTGCCACCTCTTGAAGGGATGTGCCCCGAGCTCTGAGATGTGGGAGGATTTGGGGCCATTTGTTGTAAATGTGATGCCCTGGCGTAATGAAAGTGGGAAGAGTTGAGAATTATATTTGCCTCCCACCTCCTCTCTGCTTTCATTTGTAGAAGTAGCCCACAAAGGCAACGTGCTCTTTTCCTCTATCCAGAAGCCTCGGTTTAGGGTGGAGGTGCTTTCCTTTGACTTCGCCGAGGACTTTGATGATGTGCCAAGCTTAAAAAAAGAAGCCATTTTCCTCCTATATTGTATGCCTTAGATCCGATGAGAAAAAATGATTTTCTTAAATTGCATGGGATGTTTGTGGGATCTGATCCCTGGGTAATAGCGTGTGGTTTTAGGGCTCTGTATGTCTCATTAGTTTTACATAACCTCCTGCTCTTTCCTGATACCGCATCTCCCCCAAGTTTCCGTGCTTTCCCCACTAATGCGCTGTGCCGTGTGCTGTCGCCACCCGCTCCCTCTGCTTGCCTGCGCACCTTCCCCGCTCTGTGGAAAGCAGACACCTTCTTTTTCTTTCTTCAGGGACTTCCTTTACAGCAAATTCTTCCATTAATACTTTTGTTGCTAAATCATCCAGATCAGTACAGATTTGATGCTAGACTTTCAGGAATCTGCTGGTTATCTGCTATATAGTGTGCTGTCAGCACGTTTAAAGACCTAAAAATATTTTATTGATGTAGGGCTACGAGGCTCTTTAGTAACAGTGTCTGCGCAGCAAAGAGCAGAGCATTTTATAACATACTTGGGACACAATGTCCCAGGCACAGTACATTTTGTGCTGTGGTCAATCTATACTTTCCTTGGAGAGGGAAATAAATGCAAGCTATGTACTGTACAGAGTTGAGAATTTTGCTGGTACTGGATAAATTGCAAAACAATATAAGTGCTGCTCCAGCGCTGATGATCAGAGCCATCCCCAACAGTACAAGTGCCTTAGGCAAAGGATTTTTATAGTGCCGCTGCTCCAGCTTAAGTCCCTGCACCCTAATGCAGCTGGCAGAATTGCCCAGCCAACGTCCCAGGATGCTTCCCAGGTGGCATCGCTGGCACAGCTCGTCCTTCAAGGCTGCTCAAGCCGCCTGTAGGTAAGGAAGCTTCCCTTAGTGGCAGGAAGATGTTAGCCCTAATTTTCCAAATTTTGAAGCGGTTGTAACTGAGCATGAGATTTTTTTTTTTCTTTTTTCTCTTTTCTTTTTTTTTTTTGTTTCCAGTTCGCTTAGCGAAACGCAATCAATCCCACATTTGCTGTGAAACAATACTCTGGGTGACGTCGCAAAAGCAACCCGGCCACTGAAGACCCAGGCAGATCTTGCTGGAGACAGATTTTCCATGTAGCCATTTTGTACAGCCTCAGGACATGACCAAAAATCCCAGCTCTTTTGAAGGCAGAGAATAAATAACTTCAAATTTCTCCCATTGAATTTCGACATGTTTCTTTTATTGCAAAACTTGGATTTTCATGCCCTTATTTGAATTGTACATTAAAATCTGTTACTTGCCAGCATCCCACCCACATATAGGACTACGTCTCATGGAAGTCATCACTTAGTTGGAAATGTGTGCACCATATGCATACACTCAACTCCAAAAGTAGCACCCAAGGGTTTTTTAAACTCAACCCATAATCTGCAGACACTGTAAGAAAAGCATAAAAGATAAAAGGGAATATTTTAAGGATGTCATAAAATGTTTTAGAAACTATTTTAAACCTCTCTCTGTTACAAGGAATCTGAGGAGCATTTATTTTTTTTCCTCATACAGGAGAAAAGATAGGAGAGGGTCCAAAAGCTTTTGCAAGGCTTTTTATTGCATTGCGGGGATAGGAGAGGGGAGCTGTGAGGGGGAAGCAGGGGGAGATGTTTGTTTTCCCAGTTAGAGATATCCAAAAATTTGGAGTTCGTATGAGTGCTATATAAACTGCCGTGTTTGCAGTTGGGTGCTGTAGAAATGCAGGAGCTGCGAATCACGTGCCTGTTGTATGGCTGCGCCGCGGAGGCTGCTGAGCGCAGCGCGGCTGCCTGCATTGCAGCTGCAGGGCTTCCAGTGAATATTTATATAGTTGCTTAAAAAAGACGACTTTCCTAGTCCTGCTTAGCATTTCTGCAACTTACCTGCTGTGGGACTAGGGAGATCTGATCGCATACCACTATTTTCTGGCTGACAGGACTGGAAAACTGGCTCTCCTGTTAAGGAGGAGTTTGTTCTTCTATTGAAAATGACTGAAATATTGCAAAGTGGACTGGGAAGAGAAAGAAAGGGACATTTATGACATTTATGAAAGGACTTTAGAATGAAGAAGCGACATGGGCATCAAATATTGGTGTGGCAAATAGTTACAGTTGAGTAACATTTTAGAGCCTGTTAGTGCTGGTCTGTACGACTGGATGAGATAAAAGGCAAAGGGAAGCTGGGCAACTTGCTCTGAACAAAGCTCACTTAATTGTAATGACTGAGGGGGGAATTTTTCTTTGAAGCGAGACATAAAAACTAGTGCCAGTGTCATATCAACCCGCTCCACACGATGTTCTGCCCTGCTTTTAAAACACACACAAACACACAAAATGCATCCTGGGGATGGAAGGAACTGGGGTCAGTGCTGAAAACACGTGTGAGGTTTCCAGATCCAGTATCTCCTGCAGGTGCTGGAGCTGCTCGTGTTGGGGTTCGCACTCCTGCTGCTTGCAGAGGCTCTGGTATGCACTAAAATACTTGTTCCTTTCAAAGCTTTTCTCTCACATCATTTTGGGTTTGTTTATGTATTTTTGCTATTCCGGGCAATTGCTCAGTATTTAATCAGACAATCCTTTTTTATTTTTTATCTTCTGTTCTTTCTCTTGCTTGGAGGCATACTTGCGTGCATCACTCATCAGCTGGAAACCAAGGAAGATCCTTCTCCAGTTTTTAAAATTTCATGAGCAATTTAGGTGACTCACTAGCAATTTGTGTGATGACAGTCACTTGCTCACTAATTTTCTAAGTTCTTTTTCAAGTGAGAATTTCCCAGCAGTTGCTTATTAAATAATAAAGGTTGTAACTGAGCCTGATCCATGCAAAAAGCACATCTCATAGGCAATTATCACACTTGCATTAATAAAGACTAACTGTAAGCAAATTTGATTCTTGGCTATTTCAATGAGAAAATGCTCTTGGCATAGAGGAGCAGAGGGCTAGATGCCTATTAAAGCTCCCATTGACAAATAGTGTATTACAGCTGATTTAATTCAACTATAGCAATTTGGAGGAAAATATGTGAGGAAAGACATATTTTATAGCAAACTGTGAATGCTGCCCATGAGGAAAATTTCTGAAACATTGACGTCTATATATTCATTTCTTTCTTTCAAGAGAAAAAAAAAAAAAAAAAAACCTTGTAAAAGGCTAGAGTGAATTTTGATGGTTTGTGTGCTTGTTGGCATATCCTGATCTGTTTGTGCTCTACAGCAGAAAATTAGCAGAATTCCTACCCTTATATGTTCCTCTTCCATTTGAGTTGGATTATATTTTTCTTTATTTATTCATACCCTATTTACACAATTGGGATTTTTCAGGGTTTTTTTTTTTCTTTTTTTTTTTTTTTTTGCTGAATGAAAGTGAGAAATAGAGCGTTTTGGCCAAATTAACCTCATTCATGCTAGTTTGGCTAGCATGTTGATTTTCTCAGTTTGATCTGGGATAGCAGTTACATCATGATCAAATTTAAACATAATTTTGTCTATACTTTGCTTATGTTTATTAGTGAGTTTGATGGGGGAGTTCAGTACTATTTTCAGTCAATTTATTGTTATTTATGATACAGCACTTTTTGACTACCTGATCATATATGTATATAAATACACACATATGGTATGTTGTATGAAAGATGGCAGTGTGTGGTAGTAAATGCATTTCTTGGCATGAACGTTGAATGTCAGCAATACTCTTGAGCAGCAAACTTAATTCTTGCCAAGCTAACATCAGAAGATATGCAAATATTTAATGTTATGTATAGTTACTTTTTTGGGCTATAATCCAGACACATGTTCTCTTCATGCGGCTTTTGTTGGGAGAGAAATATCTTTTTCTTTAAATTGAAAATATCAGTTAAAATTCTGGGTATTCAGAGGAAGCTGCCATCCAGTGACAGATCTTTTCCTGTTGGTGATAGGAATTGATGAAGCTGAGGACAAAGAAAATGAAGAGCATTTTTGCCGCTGCTTCCTAGGGTCATATTAAAGTCCAAACCTGTAAATACTTATGTATGTATTTAACTTTGGTACTTTGAGTACTCTTAATGACTCAAATGAGATTTCTTGTGGCAGAGTAGTTAATCATGGGAAAAAATGTTTGCAGATTTGGGATCCCAAGCTTTTTTTCCTCATCTTAACCTTACCATTTCAGGTAGTAATTTGTAATGGTCAGGTTATACCATGTCTTAAAAAAACAATAGCAAAACATTTTCTTTTTTTAAAAGAAGTGATTATTTATTTTCTTCCTGATGACTCTTATCAGTCTAAATATTTATTTTATTTCAACAGCTTTAAAATGTTTATACAAAGAGAGTTTAACTGATGTTACTGTGATGAAGCTGCTGTTTTAATTCATTATCTTTAAATTCTTGGTTGACTCTGCTGTGTTGTCATGCATTCTTCAGGGAAAAAAAAGTGAATACTGATCTAATATGCATATAGTGTCAGGATCTCAAAGTCATTTGGGATGTTTAGGTTGACAGAATCCAGCTGTTGTATGGCATTTATAGGTATGCTTAATGCAAATACATAATCCTGATTCATCCAAAGATGCTTTATACAAAACAAAAGAGTGGCTAGAAGTGTAACATTACCTCCCTTAAATATATCAGATAAGGTAATCTTAATTTATGTACGTGCACCTCAAAGTGCCTTTTTAAAAAGTTTCAAGGAGTTCTCTAAGAGAAACCCGGTGCTTGGTCTCCTGGGTGTTGCACTGAGTGGCTTAAGGCATCATTGCGGTAGGTAACAGGGTGCTGCAGCAAACGGGCTGGGCTGCCACCTAACACGAAGGGCTAAGTGCTTTTTAATATCTCTTGGAAAGGAAGAGAGAAGCAGAGATTTTGTGATTTTCACTTGATTAACAGGAGTATATTTGCACTGAATTTGTGAAAGGCTTTAGCTTAGTACTGAAGTTGTTTCATCAACTATTTATTTAGAGAATTGTTGAGAAATATTGCACATGCTTTTTGGCTTATTTTAAGTGGATAGATTTGCTTTAAAAGAGGTTTTAATCTTTATCACATCTGTGGTGGATTTACTACACTTCCTGTAAAACATTTTCTAAAGTAATGAATATAACATTAACAAAGCCTAGTTTTTATGTCAGTCAACATTACTTGATTTTTCCCCTTTCTCATTCTATTAGCTTAAAAAAAAAACCACCAAAAACCTCTTTTTTTTTTCTTTTCTGAAATACTTATACCTGAATGCATTATAGAAAGTAAATTTGCTGAGAAACAGTGAGGCATCAGAGGTACTTGTATAATAATGGGCATTTTAATGTCATGGACATTGTAATATTTGTTAGACTATGATCCAAGCATACGTTTGTGTTCCTAGAGTATTTAAATCAAAGAAAAGGCAAAGGGGTATATGAATTCTTGCTTGTAATTTGGAAAAGCACTGGGCTTTGTCTTCTGGTAATGTTTGTTTTGTTTCTTTTCCAAGACTATATTAGTCGTTTCTGTGTCTTTCCTTTATGGATGCAAAGAGGAAGAATACTATATATGCAAATAATATTACATAGTACATTCTTTCTTAAATGCAGTTATTTTTAAAGAGACAGAGTGGAATCTACATATGCATCTCTCTACTATGGAGTGAAACACGGCTCTTTAGAATTGTTTGGAATATGATCTTGTGGTGGCATAACTTTCCTGCCATTACTTTCCATCTGGAAATTCAATACATCTTCCCATGTGCTGCCTCTTTCTCCACCATGCTGTTCTGAAAGGTGCTTGTGGGGGAACCTGTCCTTTCCTCCTGCTGCAGACCAGTGGGCTGTGCTTAACTAATCTGTCCTGGACCCTTGGGCTTCTGCTCTTCCCTGACAGACTGTTTCTCACTGCCCCTGTCTGAGTGTGGGCAGGTGAGCGGGCACAGCACAGGCAGCCCTCCCGAGTGTCTGCCACCCCTACTATGCTGAAAAATGTTTTTAAGAGAGAATAATCTCACCAAGCTTGCGTGGGTTTGCTGCATCTGTGTGACACAGGGTCCATGTGTCTTGTATGCAAAGGATTAACATTCCCTTTCCCACACCAGAGCAGCAGCTCTGCCTCTCCCATCCCAGACCTCAATGGTCCAGGCTATGCTCTAACCCCGACACCTTATAAGCACCCTGAAATCCAGATTTTTGGCCAGCTGAACTGCAGTGGCAGTCAAGTTAGCTGTATGTTAGTGAGTTGAAGCTCTGAGTTGAGCTCGTTTGACCTAGTTTTGAATTGTTAAAATTTTTGAGAAGGATTTTTGAAGGTTGAGTTTTGCTTGGGGCTTGAGCTAGTATGGGAGTGAAGACAAGATATTTCAGAAAGGGCATTGACAAATGCAAAAATGCACAAAAAAGGCACATTGAAAAATGAAGAGAAAAGGATTTTAATGGAAAATTGTAATAAACATCACATACAGGCTACCCGCTTATGCCAGCTCCGCTTTCGGGGTGTTTTTCTAGCCTCTTTTAATACAAAGCACAGGCTTCCCTTCAGTTAGGAAAAACATTAAAAATGTATTCATCATCCTTAAACAAAAAAACATGTGTTTGAATGACAAGGAAAAAGCATGCAACATCAAAGTAGATGTTTCTGAATACTGGATACCCCCTTTCCCTCACCCGTGAGCAATTCATAAAATTTACAGAGCTGCTTCGTGTTTCCCCAGCCTGAGCTCCTGGGCGGCTCTGCGTGACGGGCTGTACCCAACAACAGTGTGGTTGAGCTTCTCCCTTAGAAGATGAAATGGAGGTAGCTCAAGTGGCTTGTAGAAAAATGGACTATTTGACCTTATTTTTCCTTTTTATCTGGAGAGCCGTTTGCCTTCCCCATGCAGTAGACTTCAGAAGTGGACAAGAGTGGAGGCAGGGTGGTGAGAGTTGATCTATTTGTGTGTGGTGTCGATGGTATCTAGATGTGCCGAATTTCCCTCAGGTTAGAAATGGGAGCACTCTATATGGGCTCAAGAAAATGGCCAGACTGACAGAGATGTGCTCTTGAGGCAAGTGTAAAATAAAACAAGTGTTGAGAATTTTCTCCTGCTCTGAATGTTACCGTTTGTTAGGTATGACTGCATGGGAGAGAGAGGTTTAGAGGCAAGGATTGGTCCACCTCGGCTTGCTGAAGGTGACACTTCTTCATGTGACAGGGCAGGACACCCTGCCTCCGGTGCGTCTGGTGCTGTGGATAGTGGAATGGGCTGGGAAGAGACACCTACCTGAGGGACCTCTCCTTTCTCTGGATACTAGCATGGGCGCTGTGCCAGGTGCTTGGGTGCCATTGCTGGAAGGGCAAGGTCACAAACTCTTGTCTCGCTGGCTGGAGCACGCATGGGAGTTGATTCCCCAGCCTTGAGCTAATCTGAAGATCATCCCATCTCCAAAATGCTTCCCCAGGGCAGGGCAGACAGGATGATCCACAAGGAGCATCCCTCGTTTCCCTAGGTGTGCTCCCTGCATCCAGCAGATGTGACCTTGCCGTCACTGTGAGGTTGCAGTGCAGGACAGGAACCTGCTTCCCGGCCTTCTCCAGCATGCAGAGCTTTGCTCGTGATCCCTGCTACTGGCCTCGCTATCTGCTTTGTCTATCTTGTGTTGTAGCACTTTATTTTCCTTGAGCAGCATATTAAACATGCCAAGATATCCAGCGCAGCTAATTTGCAGCCCGGCAAACTTGTTTTCAGCACCTCCTAATCTGTTGGGAAAGGTCTCCGCTTTATTCTCCCTGGCGGAGCCGGTCTGTGAGGAGTCTGGTCTTTCACATCTCCAGCCGGGCTCTGCGGCACTGCCTGTCACACATCTTGGGCCCATCTCCTGTGCAGGACATGCAAGAGAAGGGACTCAGCCCCCATGAGGAAATGAGAAAAGAGAGGAAAAAGCAGAGAAGCCACCAGGGAGCGGGGACTGTGTCTAAGTACCACGAGCTGATGGGCAGGAGTGTCCGGCGGTGTCTGCCTCTCCTGCCTCTCCTTCGTCCCCCTACTGAGGACGGAGACAAGTGCCCTTTTTCTCTGCATTAACAGGCCCCATGAGGGAGACGGCCTATAAAACCTGCTGATAAGATTTAGGTAGAGGTGCCAACAGTTCCCAAGAAGTCATGGAGCATAAAATGCAAAACTTTTCCCAGCAGAGCAATTTCTGGCCGCACCGTAAATTCCTCAGTCCAAATGAAAGAGAAGCACTCGCTATTTGCTTCCTAGAAACTGCTTCAGTGTGGCAGGGCCTGGGTGTGAGCAGGGACATTGCTGTGGCATAAAAGGCATCCGTCACCATGTCGGGAAATTTTCCTTTCTAGTTTACATGGGTTGTCATTTGTCATGCAGTTCCTGAGTTCCCCAGGGCCCTGCTTAGCACCCTGCTAACGAGCTGGCTGGCCTACAGATAGCTATGGATGGCTGCGGGGCCGCCCTGTAGAGCGGAGCTTCCTCCCGATAAATGCAGTCATGGCAGAAACTCTTTGAAGCTGACGTACCAGAATGTCCAATGGGATCCGGATGTTGTGCTGGGCCTGAAGATGATTAGGCTTGGGCCGGGAGAACCAGAGGTGGATTCCAAAGGAGATGTTCCAGGTCTCGTATAACGGGGATTACGAGACCGCTGAGCCATATAAGATATTTTAAAGGCTATTCAGCAAGCTTGCTGGCGAGCGCGCTGCATAACTGGGTGTCAAATGGCTGGTGGTGGGGAGACAGCCCCGATAACTTCCTTGCTCGCTGTAATACTGAGCTTGGGAGTAGCCACGAGGGCTTTGGAGAGGTCCCTGTGCTGCAGGTCTGCAGGAACCACCAGCAGCCGCTCAGCTCCCGGGAGCCACGAGGCTTCAGAAGGAAGATATAAAAAGAGTTAATGGAAGCAGGGGAATGTTTTGGAGTTGGCTGGCCATGTAAATGTTGAGTGGGGCTTCCCAAACATAACTTCAGTATTTAAGTGAATTAACAAGGAGCTATTGAAGCAATGAACTCTGGATATTTGGCTGCCACGTTGTGGTTTTGGTCATAAGCATGTTGGAAGGACTGTACCAATTTCCCTCCTATCCTAAAAAATCCTAAAATACGTGCATTCTTTTTTAACTCGTAAGATAAGAAAGGCAGTAACTACCATTTTTTCTTTATTTTTTTTCTTTTCCATCAATTTTACTCATCCTCTCAGCACTCTTCTCCTGTGACATGATCTAATTCTATCTGCTTTCCTGATGGTAAATGAAAACATCTTGGGAATGCAGTATGGGCACCGGCACAAACTTTAAAAGCAAGGAGTGATCAAAGACAGCACGGACTAACCGCTGAACAATTTCTAATTAGCTTTCAGCTATCTTTATAGAGAGCAAACAGAATGATAAAGAGTAATTATTCATATAGAGTCCACATAATTTAGACAAATAACTTGTTAAACATAATAACTGGACCATATCAAACCTCTCTTTTTAAGTAGAGTTCATATTTAGAAGCTGGGGGAGGATTCTTCTGGTTAAGGAAAAAAAGGTAATATGTAAGTTATAGGAATTAGAGGAAGAGGCACAGTAAGTCATCTGGCTATCTGGATAAATCCTAGACAAATATGACATTGTTCCCATGAAGCGTTATTGTGAAGCACTAGCGTTACTGTATTTAAATTTTAATATCTTTTCCCGTTTAAAAGGAAGCACTCTAAATATTCTGGATGGTTTTGTCCTGTGGCACAGTTAATTCATTCAGTCTATATTGCATGGGCTGCTAGGCCTCAGAGCTGAGTAGAACCTAACCCTCTCCTTCCCTAGTAGATGAGCTTCTATTTGGATGAAGCTTCTTTTTTTCTTTGTTTATTTTTCCCCTTTGGGGAGTTTTAAACTTCTGCAAGTCCTTTCTCATGTTTGTAGCGCTTCTTAATTAATGTGTTCTGCATGTTTAATTAGTGGTGTGCATTCCCTTCTAGAGATGCTAACAAAAATGGTAAATAAAATTCAATTCAGCACTAACCCAACAGCTTTTCTCCTTGCAACCGTGTGAATTGTTTGTAACTACACTTATTACCTAGTCCCTCAGTCAGTTATCATTTCACTTGTCCTGGCTAATCTAAACTGATACTTCATGTGGCTTTCTCTGATGTTATATTAAATGCCTTTATAAACATGTTGATGATAACACACTGCATCCACTACATTTATTTTTTTTTCTTTTTCCTGAAATACTGCTGTCATGCCAGGATTGATGACTTCTAATGGGATCTTTCCTGAGTTACATGCAAGAGTTTGAGATCAAGAATCTGGCCTTTCGCTTATAAGTGAATTAAAATAATCTAATTGACCTGATGTTATTCATTTTTGTTACCTAATAATTTTCTGCTGCCTCTTTCTTTGTTCTGTAAAGGTAGATTTATTGCAACATACTTGCAAAGTTTTAACTTTTCTCTCTGTGTCACAATATTCAGCACTGGTTTGTTTTTCCCCTCCTAACTTTCCTTCTCTGCTCAGTCTTCAGAAAATACCTGCTTATCACTCAGAAGTCAACTGACACATTTCTTCTGTTATAGTAAATATTTTCAGTATTAATACTGAGAATTAATACTGCTTAAAAAGGATACTGTTAAAAAACACTTTTTGTGTGTGTACTGCTGTCAGCTTAGTCTCAGAAAGTTTCCGGTTTTTATCAAGAGCAAATAATTTTGTTTCTGAAAATGATCAGGTCTGTTTTAATATTCAAACATACAAGCAGAATGAATCAGTTCTGACTCTGTCCATGAGATCAGGCACAAGTGAATTGTTTCTGATTTTTTTTTTTCTTAGTGCTATCTAACCCTTTAAATCTTTTTCTTTAATGCAACATAATGAAAAATCATGAGAAAGCAGAGCAATGTTTGAGGATGCAAGTGTGGTTTAGAGGAACAGTGAGAATACTTGTAGCCTAGGCTGGGTTTTCGCGATGTTAAGGGAGCCGGGGACTTTACATAAACTCCGACTAGCACAGAATGTGGCTGCCAGGTTTCTTATGAAAAGGAGACGACAGGAGCACGTTTGATTTATTTTGAAAATGTATTGGCTGCCAGTCAAATACCATACCGGTTTTGAAATTGCTTTCCTTGTTTGCAAGGTGTTAGCTAGCCCCAGCCTATCTCTTTGACAGTCTTCACCCTTGCATTCCTGCTCGAGCACTGCGCTCTGCTCCACGATTCCTCCAAAGGGCAGGGACTTCCATTCCTGCTCCCTGTGCTAAGCGAGGACCTTAACGCTGCCTCTGACTGTTGCTCAAGCCCCGATCCCAAGAGTGTCAGTAGCCCAAGCACGGCTGTAGCTTGGAGTTGAAGCAGACGCCCCATGAAGCACCTTCCTGCATCCAGCTCTCGGGATCGCCTCGGCACTGCTTTTGCGATGCCTGCAGTGAGAGGGCAATCAGGCTTTTGCTCCTTTGAAAGTCAAATCCGATGTGGTAACTTCTTTTGCCAGCTTAGCTTTCCTAACGCATCGATTATACATTCAAAAGGAAAAAAAAGAGCTCTGAGGGTTAGTTTTCTGTGCCAGTCATTGTGCAATGTTTTTGTGACAGCTGGTAGGAATACATTTTTTTGTCCCATGTAAAAGATTTCATCTGCCTTTTTTTTCTTCTCTCTATGCAGGAAATCTTTACAATTCATGACAGTATTATTATTATTCATGTTTGGTAAGATTGTGAATTTCTTTCCTCACCATCGTTTTTTCTTCTTTTTCTGTTTTTTTTTTTGCTTTTTGCTTTTTTTTTCCCATGTACTTTTTAAAAAGTTCTCTAGCTATGCAGTATTACATGACAGATCTGCATCTTTTTTGCTTTCCCACTTCCAAACATTTAGAAACATTCCAGTGTTTTGATAAATGAGCGTAGCAATGTTGTAATGTTTCACAGTTTACCGTGTTTCATTAGCCTTAGAAAACATTTGAACTCTTTTCAGTGTGCTACTCTTAGCATAAGAATGACATCAAAAAGAAAGGAGGAAAGGACCTGAAACCTCTTTCTTCAAAACCTGTATCTGTATATTAGGTTTTTTTTTAAAATTATTATTCTTAAAGCGATTTTATATTTTATAGAAATTCCACAAAAAAGTAGTGGATGAGACTGGAACCTGCTGATTTATTTTTACAACCAATTCATGTTTATTTTCTCCAAGTCACTAGGGCACTTGATTTATTCTCCTTTCCCACAAGGATATCATCTTCCTTCTTGTTGTTTAATGTTTTACAGTTTAATTAAGCTCATTCTATAATTTGAAAACCACGGAGAGGCCTTTTTTTTCCCCAAACTGAAATAAGGAGGTAGCTTAGGATCAAATAAGCCACTGTTAGTGCCACCCACTACTGTGACCTCAAAGGGACTCACCACCTGTACACCTGCAGTGCCCTATCTGGGGACAGATGCCACTATAAACTGTTGGCCTCCAGTTTTCTGAGACAATCTTCTGAGAACTTGGATTTCTAACAATATCAGCTTAAAAAGAATTCAAAAAAAAAAAAAGCAGCTAACTGGCCAACCCTTTTATAAGCAAGTAGTCTGCAAAAAGAGAATGAGTTATTTAAAGTCTGAGCTAGCAATTAAGTACATGGGAAAGTTAAAATAAGTGACTGCTGCATATGCTTGCCTTTTATATGTTGAATATAGCTCTACAAGAGCAATAATAATGAATCCCTGCTTTCCTTTTTGCCTGACCACCAAAAATGTTTTTTTTCTCTAGGGAGACAGACAGAGATGCTTAGCCAAGGGTGTGTTTTATTTCTCTCAGTTCTTCTGCTGCTTTTTTCTTAAACCAATATGGTGTGTACTCTTTTTTTTTTTTTTTAAACACATACACACACACACACACACACACACACACACACACACACACATATATATATATAGTATAAAATACATGTAAACATAGCTGTCCATAGTTACAGCTCTGCAAGCCTGGGTTTCTTTCCAATAGCTTCTATTCCCTTCTCTCTCTCTCTCTCTCTCTCTCTCTCTCTCTCTCTCTTTCTCTCTCTCTTTCTCTCTCCTTGCCTTTTTTATTTTCACTGGAAACATTGCTCTTGCTTTATTCTTCTTTTAGCGCTGTGTAAAACTTTATCAGATACTGTAGTTTGTTTAAAATGAGTGCATGAATGTCACGGATTAATAGTGCTAACTTCTTTACCCAACTATATTGATGGCTGTTATTTCATATAGGCAATATTCCTTCTGTGCTGTACTTCATCTTTAACTGGTCAAATAGGAGTATTCAGAGCTCTGCTCAGCAAAGTGGGAGTGCTTTGCGGGTAAAAGGAACAAAACAAGTCTTGAAAGTACCTTTTGCCATTTTCCAGATCAAAATGAGGAGTGTTCTGTGTCTGGGCCGTGTTTCTTCTTAAGTTCGTGACAAGTGGGGTGGAGCAGAGAGAATTATGTGAAATAAGCCTTGCTTTGGCCAATTTCTACATGAAAAGCAAGTGAATGGACTAATCTTCTGCATCAGCAGGTTTTCAGCATTATCTTTCTTTAGGTTTATCAGGTACTTAGAGTTCTTTCCTCAAGCTTTTTCCCTTTGAATCCTATATTGTCTTCAATCCACCTTCCACTATTATCTGTCTGTCAGTGTCCCAAAACTAGCAGCAATCTCTTCCGTGATGGAATACTAAGACACAAAAACAATACAGAAAATCCATACAAGCAGAAGAAATATTGCTTTTCATAATGAGCTTTTTTATTTTTTCCTAATAATATTTGCAAATAGGGAAAAAAAGAAGCTTTACAAAATGCTAGCAAGAGGCTAGGATTTTCACTCCTTTTTTGGGTTGTTTAGTACCTCATTATGACTGTTTTCTACAAGAGATCCTTTTAATATTGGGACTGTATTGCAATAAGCTGCTCTTGTCCCTGAGAGAACAACAAGGCAGCCCTGAGCTCGCCACTTTGTTAGCAGCAAGGGAGGATGGCAGCGCGCCGGAGCGTACTCTGAGTTGCTATCACAGTAGAAGCACCGTTAGAGGGAGCTCCGCTACTTAGTCCAATAATTCCCATCTGAGACGCGCATAATCCAGCTGTGCATTTGTGATGGGAAAGCGAGGAGCTCGTGGCGCTACCCAAGTCAGCTTTTGCTCCAAGTGCAGGCACGTGGAGTGCATCCTGTATATGGGGATCTTTTTTGCTGAATGCATGAATGAATAAATAAGGGCTATAACCCTATTTTTCAGACTATTCTCTAACAGCAACTGTTAATAACTCTGGAATCGTAGGTCAACCTTTTTCATCTTCCCTTTTCTCAGTCCTTGCACCTCTCCACAAAGATTTAAGAAATTGACTTTAAGCTTGTGATTTATTTATTTATTCTTTTAGGATATGCTGTTTGTCTCTTTTTTATCACCTTCTTTCTGCCATGTTCAGCTTGTTTTAACTCAATTTGAAGTTGTACACAATGCATATATATGTGAGGGTTAACTTTGAATATGGGGCAACATGTGTCTTAGGATTTGAGGACTTATTCTGTAGTGTAATTTCAACTACATACAGAAATAAAAGTAGATCTAAGAATTGCAGCTTTTATTTTCTATTTCTTAAGTGCTGTAACTAATAAATAAAAGTAAATACTGATAACATGTAGAATGATCTAAAATAAATGAGTTAATATCACTTCTAGTTTACCTAATTTACTTAAATCCACTTTGCAAAGTGCCAGGTACAATTCTGAGATTATTGTGAATTTATTTAAGTACTTCTCTTAGTTCTCTTCCATATGTGCATACTATAAATGCCTTGGATGTTTTGTTAATGGAGTAAATACTAATCTTGAGGGCCCAGAAAAGTGATCCTGGTGGTTTTTCACATGCAATAGAATTGGGTGGAATTCCCACCCTTTCCTCTACTGGATGCTTAATGCTATTCCTCAAACAGGAATTTTTGTTAGTTTGTTTGTTAGTTTAACTGTTTGTTAGTTTGCCTCTGCTCTCCACTGAGCACTTGTGAATGAAATCCCCCAAACATGAAGGTCCAAAAATGGATGGTGTTTTTGTTTTTTAGAAACAGCCCAGAAAGTGGGTCTGGCTGAATTGCTGTGGACTTCAATGTGTTACCCTGGAGCACAGCACATCCACGCGGCAGCTGAGCCTGGGAAATGTTTTTGCTGTCACCTCTTGGTGAGGTGGCTCTGGAGAAATCCTGGAATGGGATTGTGAAGGAGGTTTTAAATCCTTCATTTTAGCAAGCTAGCAAATTTAGGCTGCTTCACAGGAATGGGGTAGAGGCCCAGGAGGCCACAATCCCTGGCTAGGCCTGAGCCTTGGCTCGGGCCACTGATGCAAACCAGCAGAGCAGTTTGTAAATGGAGGTCACCCCTGCTAGTTGTAATTGCAATATTCCCTGATTCCTTAAATAAATAGAGAGTGAGCGAAGAAAAGCAGCCATCTTTGAGCACACAGCCATTTGCTGGTTTCCTTTCCCTCCGCTTGTGTGGCCTCTCGCCTGACGCTCGCAGTAGCTTGTCAGCACTTTCTTTACGGGAAACACAAATCCCCCTGAATCTCCCAACAATGAAAAATGAATTACCATCCTGCATAATAAATAAGAATTTCCTCTTAAATCAGACAGGGCCTGGGCATATGGATACCCAGAGCTGCAGCTTGCGCTCAGAGCTGCAGCAGTGATGGTGCCCAGGGTAGGGGAAAGAGGATCTGATCATTTGTTTTCAAGTGCGAGGGGACAGAGCGGGAGAAAGTAGAGCCATGTGAGACCCCCACCTCACTGGACCAGCTCCCTTCCCATGATACGAGATCACCCAAATCTGGCCATTACGAGAAACTGGAACGCTCCTTCCCGAAATTAGGAGATGTGAAACCTGAGTGCTGGCCAATGTGGACAACGTAGGGGAAAAGGTTGGATGCAAATGAGAAGTCAGTTAACAGCGTTGTTATTTACATCTGCAACTGCAGCTATGAATATTTACTATGTCAGATGTTTCAGTCTTTTCCTGTTTAGTCTTGGTTTCCACATTGGGTAATCTTTGAAGGACTATGGCCACCCTTGCCCTGGCACCAGGTGGGAGTGGAGGAAGATGTCCATAGGTGCTACACAGAAAGGTCCTGCCAAGCCTGTGGGACACCCAATGAAATGACTGGTGCTGCTGTGCCAGGGCAATTTGTGCCTGCTACCATAGCGCATGGGTCTCTTAGGCAAGGGTCATGTTAAACCTCAGTCAACTGCTGCCTAATGCTCTCACTTGCAAGGAAAATCACCATCCTTAATGCCCTGTGGCACAGGGCAGCATGGTGGATTCAGCTAAGTAGTGACTGCCCACATCACGGTGAATGACAGCCCTATTTGTTTCCTAATGCAGCAAAATCACCTTCGTTGTGGACTTTCCCTTGCTGCATGTGGCCAGGCTCTGACATAGAGCATGGGCAGTGGGACAAGGACTTGTCCCACCAAGGCCTCTTTCCTCCCCAGCTCCACAAGCAGGAGCTGGACCTCCTGAGCTTGCAGACATGGGCAGGCTGTTGGGAAAGGCAGTAACATGTGGTCGACCCAGGCAGGGTTAATGCTCTGTGGTGACATTTATCCATTTCATAGTGTGGCTTCTCTATGCTAGCGAAGCCTTGGCAGTGAGCTGTGCTGGCAAACTCACCAAGTGTGGCCACAGCTTATCCTGGCAAGCTTGTGTTTTGTCTGCATGTAGTTTATACCAGCTCCCGGAATGAAATGCGCTCTCCTGGCAGGCTCCCACTCACAGGCACAGCCTCTCGTCTGGCATCCATCACGTGCAGAAATTTTCCCTGTAGCTCTCTAACTGTAGGGAAAATTGTGCTTCTTGGTGAGAAGGAGGTTGAAAGCTCTCTTTGCCCAATAAATGAGTGGGGCAACTAGAAGCTCCTCATGCTTGGTAAGGTGACTCACCAATGTCTCCCATGCCACCTTAGTGCTTCTGGGGCTGTGCCCACTCAGAGTTGCTACTACATCTTCCAGGTGGGCAGCTCAAAGGCATTTCTTCCATGTTGCATAAAATGGGTGGGTGAGAAACTATTACCAATTGAACATGTTACCCTGACAAATAACATCAGTCAAAAGCTCTTTTTCCTGAGGGGATGTTGAGTTTGCAATGCTGATGGCACAGAAGTCCCTGCCTCTGTTATCTCTTTTTATGGTTCTCTTTGAAGGCGGGAATTTCCCTGCCTGTGGCTGAGATAACAGGGACATGCTAAGTGGTGGGGTTTTTCACAGCACTTGACCATATGCAATAAAAGGTCAATTTGGACCCAGATCTCAGTGAACTTGGAAACATCAGAGTTTGGCTGGTTTAATGTGGAAATCAAAGTGTTTCAATAGCTCACCCAGCAGAGCTATGGCCCCCTAATTACTTTGCTGTTCTTTTGTCCCTGCCTCTTAAAAGCACTGTGCCTTAAAGCATGCTTACCTTTTAAGCTTAGAAAGTTTTAAGTGCTTTGGGGCTGACTATTCTCTGTGGTCATTAATGCAAGAACAAAGGGTCAGGGGTGAGGGGTGTAGAAGCAGGTCCAAGCAAACAGGTTCTCTTTGCTGTGGGTGGAGGAACCAGAAGATGAAGGATGTGAAGATGTTCACTAGGCCTCTAGCAGAGACCAGAGAAGGGCTCAGAAGAAAGATCCCATGAGAGCTGCTGAGCAAACCAGACTGGGGCTGGGAAATCAGCTGAGCCAGAAATAGTTGAGGACTGGACATGTACCCCAGGGGAGTATCAAATACCCTGTTTTGATCTTACTCATCTTGGAGCAAGACCACCAGCTGAGGGTTTCTGTGGCAGGCTGGGCCTGGGTTTGGAAGACCCTGGCCAGAACCAGCATGATATTCTGCTGTACATGGCGGTTAAATCAGCACAGGCCTGAGATTTATAGAGCCAGAAGGAGCTCATCTTGTAATGTTCTTACAACTGAGTAGTTTATTATTTGTAGAAATGTTCAGAAAGGAAGGTTTCTATCCAGATACCTCCTTGATAAAGAATTCTTGGCACTGTTAAAATGTTGGTGTTTTGAGTAATATAATGTTAGGAGTTGGAGATAGGCACACATACTACATCTTTTTTTTTTTTTTTCTTTTTTTTTTGGCCACCTGACTGCAGCTCAGCAAGAGGAAATTTTACACAAGTTTGGAATATAAAACCAAATCAGAAGAAATAATTCATTTTCAGAAGGTAGTCCCCAAGCTCTGTTCTGCAGCCTTTTTGCTCTTGGCAAAACTCAGTTTTCTCATACAGCTCATTCGCATGAGGGGGAAAACACCCTAACATGCCCATAGGTGTGTAAGGTCTCAAGCCACTTCCTGAGCAGTCTGGGACAGGGAGCATCCCACCTTGCTCTATGCAGTCTGTGCCATGTCCACATCACACTAAACACATTTACGGGGAAGAGAAGGGACAGAGCTCCTGGGGGGATGTCACAGTGGCAGGGCCAGGACATTTAGATCCCCTCTGGTTTACAAATTGCATAAGAATTTGCTTAAGTAAAATGTGTGAAAAATGAACCGGAGTTTTATTTCTTCCTATCTTTTTTAAACAAAAGCTTAAGTTATACTTTTCTTTTTCTTTTTTTTTCCTTTTCCTTGTAATTAGTAAGTGAAGAGACATATCATGGAAATAAATATCTTTTAGCTGTATAATGTCTGACAGAGAGGGAGATTTATTGGTGGAATCCTCTTGCATTGAGAGGGTATTTCCCCAAAAAAGCAAGAATTAAATGCTTAAGTCCTAAATAAACTGCAAGACATTCTACTATAAATGGAAAGAAGCAGAAAACAACTTTAAAGGGGCTTTATTTATAAAGTAGGAAATATCCTTTGTATTAGCCCCCTCTGCTAAACACTTGTTAGGAGAAAAAAAACAGTTATGTGGCACATTGCTTACCTCTGTTTGAGTAAATTACTACATATACTTTCCAATCAAGATGTTGATATGGTAAATGCTTAATTAATTTTAGCTGTATGCTCTTTTTCTCTCTGAAGTTTCATGCCAAATTGCTGTGGTAAAAATAAGTCAAATATATTAAAAACATATATTTTAATTAAAAATATTAGCAGAAGCATATAGCATTCCTTATTTATTTTTATTAATAGCAGATTGTTGGCCAACTGGGCAGTAGAATTATTTATTCAGAAGACATACACTATGCTGGAGCAATAGCGCAAGTAGGACTTTGCATGTGATAAGTGGCTGTGTTGGCAAACTGGTTTTGTTCACTTCGCTCTGTTGTGGGAACAATCTTTCCCTGATGCAAACTGGCTTTGCTCTGCTGATGCTGACAGAATAACCCTCGTCTGTAACTGGGCATCTGGGTATCTGGGCCTGAAATCAAAGCAATCATTTTGAGCACTTTTGGTGTTAGCAGGAAGGAAAAAAAAAATCACTTCTGTGATGGACTAATTTAGGGCCCTTATCTGTGAAATGATCAGAAAATAATAACCTAGTGACACATTGTGCATGCCAGATTTTTTTCTGGGGTTGAACTAAGAGCTTAATTCCATGAAAATTGTTTTTCTTTTTAACTTTTCAATAGCTTAAGTGACTAAACCAGGTGAGAAAAGTAATAAGTTTGGTTGCAACAGTATCAGAGAGAATTATAACAAAAGATGTGTTACTGATACAATCTAGGCTATTTTTATCATTTTCTTCCTTCAGCCTTCATCTTTATCAGTGTTTTTTGTGTAAACCTGACACATTTATATATGTGAAACAGATGCAAAATGAAGCAGTTTTGTCTGTTATGAGCATGTTTTTTCAATCATAGACATGATTTATGGAAGTGTTCTTTGCTGTAAAATTTCTTTTTTTTTTCTTAAATCCAAACCATATTAATTATAAATCTAACATTCAATTTCTTTTGATACTTTGGGGAATGCGGGGAAGTGAATTTTTACACAAATAGTTTCTCTAAAGTATCATTCTTCATTAAATGTTGAGTTGAAACCAGTGCAAGAGTTCTCAGTGAAACTACTAGAGTATTCAATTAGATGTAGAGAAAATTTGCTTTCTTATTGCGAAAATATTAAATGTCTCAGATTTCTGTCTGCTATGATATATTGGGCAGCCATGGGGCCTACCAACCTATGAATAGCTATTGATGTTGGCTTCTCAGCTGATCAGCCCATTCAAGATTCAGCTCAATTTACTGTGGAATAAACTCTAAACATTTTTGAGTTCAGAAGAATTTTGGAGAGATTTCGGAACTGCTTGAAACTGAGCTGTACAATCAGTTGAAACTAGCCAAATTTGTAAGGTCAGCAGCTGGGGGCAATTTTTCTCCTGGACAAGACCAAACTATATTCTCTCCATAGCATTGCTAGCTATGAGGACTTTATCATATTTCTTGTGAAGATTTTTCCTAACACCTCAGTTCCTGCAGCACATGCAAATCTCAGTTTCCATTTTTAAATAGTGGGCTCCTAGTCCTTATGATTGCCAACGGAAGCTGGAAGATGTTAACCCTATAGACAGAACATCCAAAAACTGGGTATGAAATGTATGAAATCTCATTTTAAAGGCAATCTCATGATTGCGGGGCTCTGATTCATAATTTCTGAATGTGTAGACTTGACTGTAGTGAATGGTAGGAAGCTAATTCAGCTTGGTAGACATAATTGCTCCTGACAGAAGGTCCCTGTGGTCTGTGGAGCTGTGGAGTGGTCTGTGGTGAATTGCTACTTCTCTCCTCTCCCTGTTTCCACCTGCTATTTCTCATTAAAAGACAGCTAAAAACACTTGACATGTTTTCACTCTATCCCTGGTGCTTTACAGTAATTACAGCATGTGAAACATTATTCAGCAAGGTTTTGGTAGCAGGATTCACGTGTTTGCCTCCCTTCTGCCCCAATTATCCGTGGGATAGCTTCTCAATCTGTGTTTCATATGATAGAATACTTTTAAGATAATTTAAACAACTTTCCCTCTGTTAAAAATGAGAGGAAGTAATTTTTGCTGGACTTTTAAGAGTAGTTACAGCTCTTTTTAACCTAAGCTGGGAAGAATGGCTTGTGTTTGAATTTTTTAGATAAGTTATTTGCTTACCCAGCTTGAATGCTTAGGAGAACAAGTATTAGATCTGTGTGTGTATCACCGTTTCTGTGTAACTGCCAACTTTAATGGCCCAAAGGTTGACAAGGGAGGTGGGTTTGCATGAAAGAGAGGAAGCCGAGAGTCCTGGTGTCTGTGTAAGACAAAAGAAGCACCATGTAGTCTACAATTGATCCCCCAATAAACCAATTTTGGAAGTCCTGACTTCCCCTACCCTCCTCCTCTGACATCCTTTGATAAGAGGAAGAGGAGGATGGGAGCTTCCCAAGAGCATAGAGATGTCTGGTCTGCGAAACATGAAAGAAGAAAGTGTGTGTGTTTATTTTACGTGCCACACATTTTAGAGCTAGAAACACTATTTTTTTTTTACTAATTAGAAGATAATATCTTGTCAAAAAAGTATATGTTCTTAAACTTCAAAGAGAGAAAACCAAAACAAAGACTTCTCTTGGCCTATAAATACAGTTCATTGAAGTTTACTGCGATAACTTGATTTTGGCCTCTGTCTAGAAGATTTGGGTACTTTGGGAATTGTAGGAATCTTGAGCCTGCCTGGTAAAGCATGCGTAAGGAGCGGAAGGGAAGGCCGGCGCAATGCTGACGGAGCGGTATGCAGGCTGCAGCCTCAAAGCATGGCTCAAAGTTTATGACTGCTGTTAGTTTCTTTCTCCTCCATCAGTAAACACAATCTCTTCACTCCCTTAAGTTAAATCAAACCGCTCTAAAGCAAGTCATGAGTAACCAGGGTAAAATTTCCACTGAATTAATCACATATCTGGTCCAAAACATTTAAGATATAAACAAAAGAGGATAGAATAAGACCAGCCAGGCATGTAAACATTTCCAAAGTGGTTGTTTTGCAGATAGTTTCTGAGCCACAACTGGCTAAAAGCAGGCTTGTTGCACAAAGAAATGGATCCATTGAAAGAAATGGATTGTCATCAGTTTGCACCAGCTGAGGATATGATCTTTAAAGATATGTGTCTTATGGTTTAAAACATACCCAAATGTCCTTGGAAAATATTTTTCCATTAGAACAAAAAAAGAAATAAAGTGATAAAAGCTTATCCATGAAAAGTATGAAAAGGTTGAATAAACTTTAATAGAAGTTTTAATGAAAATGAATGTATTATTTTTAAATAAAAGGACTTCAAATCCACAGCCAGTGTCCTTATCTGACTTTCTAGTGTATGTATGACAGTGGTAATTTTTAAGATCTTTTTTGTTTTCTTCTTTGAGCACAACTGAAAATATGGTAAAAATAAGTAAGGAAAATATTAGCAAACCAGGTCAATGCCTATGCTATTACCGAACAAAGTTCTTGTAGAAGCTAAAAGCAGAGTGATGTGGAAACCACTAAAAGTGCATGGATTTCAGAGAAAAATATCAAAATTTTTATGATATATAGTGGACATCCTGTAAAGTGTGGGGAGGCAGTAGTTCACACAGTAACAGGTAAAGTGGGTGACAAAAGGCAGCAGTAAGGCCAACAGCGGAATAGGTTATTCCACATTTGAGATGGATGAACAAATTATAAGATGGTGAAAATGACCTCTTAACATATAAAATCCAGTGTGCACATTTTCTTGGGAAGGTAAAACTGTATTATTGCACAGCAGCATTTTCTAGTATTATGGGAAGAGAACCAAGTCTGAAATTCTAACAATGTCTTTCGTGCTTCACACATGGTCACCTAAGATCTATCCAAATAGTAAGCTTTCAAATCAGGGATTAGGAATGTCATTTATTATGTTTATTTATTACCTAGAGGAAGAATGAGCATGTAGTATGTTAGTTTTTGAGGTTCTGTGTCAATGCACATGGTAACTATAGTTTATTACTATACTACAATTAATGCAATATATATGGTAATGTTTGCAGATGTGTTTGTGAGAGTGGTTAGAACCCATAGTCCCTGTAAAGTGTAAGCCTAATACAACAGCCAAAAGTCACTGAGAAACTCCAAAAAACATGAACATACTAAAAGGTTTAGAAGCACATTTAATTTAAGTCACTTTGAAGTATTTTTAGGATATATTTCTGGACTGCATCACCTTCCAATTGTTTTTTCCTTTACCAGTGCATAACCCATTACTTGTATTGTTATATGTATTGGGCCTATGATCTTACCAGCCAGCTAGGGACTGATTCTTGTGAGGTATAGATTTCAGTAGATACAAAGGATCAGCAAGAGCATCTTTTGGATTAAGTACAACTTGAAAGGGTCTAGATGCTAAAAAATAAGCAGTTTATCAGGCAAAGTAGGACCTGAGCTGAACCGATTGGAAAGGTATCTTAAAATTCATTCTCTGCCCTGGGTAGATTCTTTTCTGTTTTTTTCGATGCGCCATACTGGTAAGGTCTTAAAAATTTCCAAATGAAGTAATTTTCATAGTGTTTCTCTAGTGCAGTAAGATACTTTGCTGGCCTAAGGATACACGTACTTCTATGAACCGTGTAACCTGCTGTTATGGGTGCCGGATACCAATTCCAGCTCCTTGCTCAGCCTTGTTTCAGAGCCAGGACCTACAAGGAAGCCTTCTACATATCTGGCAAGCATCCTTAGCTATCAGACTATTTGTTATTTCTGGATGTTTCCATGATTTTTATTCTCTAGCTGTCCTGCTTCGTATTAACTAACTGTTCATTAGACAGGAAGATAATCAACAAGAGCTGTATACTCTAGCCCCGGTCTTGTCATTCCTTTGGTACGTTGGCTAGAGAAACTCCTAAACACTGGCTTACGGAGTCCCAGATAGTGAAGCTGTAGAGCTCCAGCTGCCACGGCCAGGAGTCAGTTGTCTCTGTTAACTTCAAAACAGTCTCCTGCAGCCACACGACTGAACAGTTTCATGTCTCTTAGCCCCCAGCTGTTTCCCCTTGGCGAGGTGATGCTATTGCTCACTTCCTGCTGGAGGTCTTCCATGTTATGTAAACACATACATTGAGGAGCAAGTCCTTAAATGCCATGATTAGAAGTTGGTCCAGGTGGATTGTTCACTGCCTTGCAGCTATGAGACAGGATAGTGACTGATTTTTAGGCCAATCTAGGAGTTTGGCCTGGTACTTGATTCCAGGTAGTTAGACAATTATTTGGAGCTGTTTTCCCCAGCTTTATACTTCAAAAGGTAGCACTTTGAAGTTTCATTAGTTCTTGTTTCATAAGATCATGCCTCATTAGTGCATGCTCAATTAGTTCCTGCTCCATAAGCTGACGCTTTGAACGATTAAAGCTTGCACTTATGTTTTTTTTGTATGACAGCTAACAAGTCTTTTTAATGGATATTATACATTTTATCAGTTCCCATGGCATATAAGAGTCAGTGAAACCTGCAATTTTATTACAACTTCACGAACTTTTAAAATGTTTCTTCTGGTTATTTCTCTGTGAATGTCCTTTGGGCAACAGTAAAGCCCTTCAGCGCAGTAAATAACTCACATTTGAGTTAGCGTAATGTGCTTGGGGGAATTCAGGCACTTCTCTATGATGGCATTTAATGTATTTATGCCAAGTCATACTCAGTTCCATAGGACTAGTCAGCCGTCTCTGGAGATAAGGATTGAGAATCTAGGAGTGGTGGCCTCTCGGGTGGAACATCCCGTGCTGTGGAGTGCTGTGTGTGCCAGCTGGCTTCCTTTGCAAGCTCGTTGCATTCGTGCAGCCAGACGCCCTACATGGGAAGGACGTGGGATGTAGCCCTTTTCCTCTCTCTGAGCAGCACAGAAGGCACCGATCACAAATCACTTGTAGTTATTTTTACAAAAGATACAGCCTAGCCTGCTAATATAAGTAATGATAAAAAAAAAAGTTAAGGAGACTGGGCAATTACCTTTGAAACAACTGGTACAGAGCAGTTATATGTAGAATGATTGTTATTTTGTTTTGTTGTCTGTGTTTTAGAGGAGCCAAAGGCTGTCCTGAAGTTTATGAGAGACCTTAAGAGCAGGTGGGAGCAGACAGCAGGTGAAGATTCAAGATTCAAATCTCTCTACAGAGGCCTGGAGCTGTCAGCAGAACTTTCTGAATATTAGCTCTAAATGACTATTCTATGCAAATTTTATTATGCCTTCTACTGAGGATTAAATCATATATCTGGCACACTACCTGCTTATGACAATGACTTGTTTATTCTATTAGATCATGTGCAGTTCTCCCAAAACTCAAGCAAATTATTCATTTCCAAAGAATGCCAGCAGCTGATGAATGGTTCAAAAGAGCTCGTTGCTTTCTGGGAGGAAGGATCCGTTACAGCCACAAATTGGTACACTGAATCGTGTATGTGATAGGCACAAATAAGCTTTCTGTGCATTTTTTTCACTTCTGTAGGTGCTTTTCCTTTGGGGTGGCTATGGTAGAGTAGCTACGAATGAGCATGACCAATGATAGTGGTACACTGGGAAATCGTTTGCTATGTTTTGCTATGGAATAAAACTCTTTACAGCCCAAATCCTGTGTATTTTGGATGGCAAGATTGGCACAAGCTTCTTGCTGAAAATCTGAAGAATTGCTACTCTGTTTGCTTCTAAAGTTTGTGTAATAGATGAATTAGAATTAAATCAGAAAGAAACCCTAGGCTTCTAGACACTCTTTAGTTTTTTTCTTAGTCTCTTTAGTTTTCTTTTTATCTTAGTCTCTCATACACTAATTGAGACTGTGCTATTTCACAAGATTGCTGTTAATTATATTTTTTGGCTAACATAATACCTTTCTAAAGAAAATATTTGCTTTTATATTCTGAAACAAGGTTCACTTGAACTATTAAGGTTATTGTTTGCTTTTTTTTGTTCTCACTAATAGGGTGAATTTGCCATGTCTGTAGAGTGATTAAAATCACGTAACAAGATGAAAACAGAGATAATGTTTTAAATTTATGGAGCAGGTGTTGGAAGGGGCCATCACAAAATTCTTTCAGCAGCACTTCTAGAAAAATTTCATGAAAGTTGAAAAAGTCTCCTTTCTTAAAGCAAGAGCAGTTATGTATGTCTATATTTATTTCCAGCCAATTCCCAAGGTCCAAAGACAAGCATCTGTGCATCAATGTTCTTACTGCGGACAGAGAAAAGTCTAAGTCAAAGCGTAAGTTTTGAAATCTGCCAGCAGCTTGCTGTAAAACCAACACTATGCCAGAAGAGACCAGCAAGATTTATAATTCTTGAGTATCTTTTGCAGTGTATGATAATCAGGGTAAAGCTGTATGCACCTGCTTCAGTAATGTATTTTCACCAAGAGCTCAAATGCCAAATGAAGTACAAAATGGGAGCTTTTCAGGAGCAGTTCTGTCCTTTTCTATTGAAAGATGTTATGGCTGTGCAGGAGCAATGGATTTATGATGCCTGACTCCAAAATTGCAGCAGTCAGGAGAGAGGCCAGTAGTAATTTCACACAGAGATGTGATTTATCCTAAGTTTTTACAACACCATTACCAAAGCCAGCTGACAGAGGAATACAGGCTTCCATGCACTTTGTTTTATTGCCCCTCTGCCCTTTGTAGCCAAGATAGGGGACTGTGGGGTTCACCTCACAGCAGATATAGCCCTCCCAGGGTTTTGGTGGGATAGGGCATGTTTATTCTTACATTGTTGTCCCTAAATTTTTTGCCATGTATGTTTGACATTGTTGTCCCTAATTTTTTTGCCATGTAGATTTGTCTGAAGTCCTAAGAAAATAAGGCTAAAAAGAAAAATTTATGCTGTTTACTCCTGAATATGCAACTGTTGTCTTCACTTGGTATAGAATCATGTTTCTAGCACATATGTAGGGGAAGGCAACATTTGAAGTATACATATCTTTTTAAACATATTTTTTCACAGATGAAATAATCTTACTACTGAAGGCTGACCAATAAGGGGGTCTTGTTAAGAAAACTGAGAAGGATAATTCTCCCCTATCCTGTCAGGGATCTCAAATGTCCATGTACTCTAGTTTTAAGAGCTGTCTGTATGCCATTTGTTCAAAAATGCATAATTTTTCCTAGAAATGTCTTTCCATGAAAATTTTAAACCTCTTTTATATCATTTTTAATATAACTACAGGTAAAATGGGTAGTCTCATCTTTGTCAAGAGTATAGTTGTGAACATTAATTTCAGAGGAATTGTGTGTTTATATTCTGGCATTAACTGCCTTGAAAGAATGAAGAAATGCCTTGACTCACATGCCTACGTCTTTCCTTGTTGCTAAACGGAGTTGATAAAAGTTTGCTGTAAGAGCTGTGTGGCAACGATGAGCTGCAGAGGGAACCGCTCAGCATGGCTGAGCACAGGCCCGGCCTGGGCCTGGGCCGATGGTGTGCGAAGATCTCTAGAGATCAGCCCGGCGCTGCAGCAATCACTGTGCCTCGTGTCTGCTGGATTTCCATGAGCGCAGAGCGAGCTGAAGTAGTGCAGGGATTAAAAATTAAATGAAAGATGACACATGTGTTTGATGAAACCCTGGGCTGGCTGACAGTTACCTCAGACTGTTTCAGAGCAGCCCATTTGGGCAATGGAGAAGGCCATTATTCCAGGGAAGCTGGCTTAGGACAAAGCAAAAAATTGCTAAATGATTGACTGCAGGCCACTGGATGACGTTTTCTGTAGCTCCAGTGTATATATTCATAATCCAAGTTTGTGTCCTGCTTATTAGTTCTGAGGATAGAGTAAATCAGTGAATCAACGCATATATTAATTCAGTCAATCTTGCACTCCAGCAGCTGTATGTGTAATTTTTGGACATAATAATGCACATGGGAATAATGAAGGAGTGGAAGAGAACATTAGTCCCTTTGGGATAGGAAGGGTAACCTAAGGTGGACAGAGTTCTTTATATTCTTATATTGAAAGAATTCAGTCATCCCTACTACACTGCTGCTTCTTCATAAGTGATGAGAGGAATCTGGACATAGTCTCACCGATGGACAATAGGTCAGATCAATTATATCCTTGTACCTCCTCATGTCAGCTACAAAAATTACACTGGTGAAATTCATGTCTCATGGCATAAGCTCATGTTTCTGGCTGAACTTCTGTAAGCAATGAAATTGTTACAGGAAGCCTGCGCTTCCCTGAGCTCTGTCTTCCACCTACTGCTCGAGCCCTGCATTACTGACACTGAAAACAGGCTCTGAATGCTTTCAGGTTAAAGGAGGGTCTAAATATGAAATGGTTTCCTCAGACAATGCTGTAGCTAAGAATACATTTCACAAGAAAATAAAGTCGAAGTAGAAAAATATATCTCGACTGAGGTGTTAAAGATGACTAAGGATAAAGCAAACTCAAAATTAGAAGCTAGACCAAGGCCAAAACAAACAAATCAGCCACTCAAGCCTGAGAAGAAGAGATGAGCAGAAATGCCAGAATTTGAAGACAGCAGTGAAGAAGATGAAATAAGGAGGATATTCAAGATATGAAGGTCACTGACAAGGGTTTTCAAACCACAAACTAGAGCTGTTAAATCAAAACCAGATGCCATTCAGAAAAACAGGCAGCGATGGCCAGATGGAAAAACTCTGGGAAGAACTGTCTGAGGATAGAAAAACTTGCTAAACAATATTGCTTGGACAGGTGTTAGCAAATCATGACCATGAAAAATCTGAAAAAAAAAGTTTGCAGTCAGTCAAGAAGAGAAAAGCTTTAGGTAGTACTAGGTATTAAGCTCTAGGTCCTAGGCAAGGCACTAAGAGATATTTTCCATGCTGATTGCTGCACTCAGATGATTTGATCCAAGTGGGAACATGGAAGACTTTACACTAAGACTGATTCCAGGGTCAGCCAAAAATAATGAGAAGACTTGTATAAGCAACATAAAACTTTCTATTATTCCTTGTGATCAAAATCAGCACTGACAGATTTTACTGAAGGCTTTCAGTAAGGTGAATTTTCCCCCAAATGGGTATTTTCTGCAGAAAAATTAACATGCTGGTACAGCCTGATTAGACTGGCCCTAAAAAAGGATTCCAATGTATCGTACAAATTTATGACATTTGTACACATTTCATCAGCACTGGGTTGTCTACTGTCAGTGACAAGATACAAATTTAAATGTACTAACTTCTAGCATTATAAAAACAGAATTACACTCAAGTGCACTCAAGGGCTGCATCTGTCAAGAAAGAAATTCTGCTCCTATCACTGCTTAGTTTGTTCAGTACAGTCTTTCAAACTTTGTGCCAGTCTTCTGCATATAAGCAGACTTCTCCCTGCTGCCACCATGTGTGTTCCTTCCTCATTATTGCTAAAATGTTCAATACTAGGTGAGTAAAACTCCCTGATGGAACGTGGGCACTTAAATCCAAAATGTAGATCCTGAAAATTTCCCGCATGGCTTCTATCATGGTTAAGTTCCTATATGAGTCCATCTCTAACTTTGTAAGTCCCTGAGCAGCTGATGACAACTTGATCTGCTCTGAATACGTCCAGACTGATGTTGGGACAGCTGATGGGCTGGAAATGCAACTGTTCAAGTCCTAAAAGGTTGTGCAGGTGATGGGTTGCTGTGTGAGACCTGATCTCACAGAGCTGAAGAGCACTGATTAGACCTTGGGAAGAAGGTAAGGAGAATTTACCCTTTACCCAGAATTCAGGTACCTGAGTTTAACTTCCGTTTTTTATTTTCAGAGCGTACAGGCTCCCATCTCCTGAGTCCATGAGCTGATGAGTCATGTTACAATGGGATGGAGGAGGGGAAGACTTCCAAGGGACGGGTGGTCCAGGCACCAAAGAGCAGGAATCGCTACAGACATCCCAAGATAACTATCTGGCTTGTGAGTCAGAATCCTAGGATACCAAGATTAACAAACTTAAAAGCAAAAGACTTAGCCAGACAAAGATTGTATATAATCCAGTGTATACATAAACTCCACTTACATTGCTCAGCCATAAGCCAATGTGCTTGGAGAGGACATCTTAGTGGGTGAAGCAGTTCAGTCTCCACGGCATTCCTTAACCTTTAGGCTTTGCTTGAAAAGAATGCCAAACTGTGGGGAGCCAGCATTTTAGATTGCTCTCAGAGATGTATTAGAAAGCACAGTGTCTAATTTCTGGCTCACGAAGCTAATTGCCATTTAGAACGTATATTTTTAACCTAATTAAATGATAATTTTAGTAAAAATGCAGGATAAAAGGTATTGTTCCCATCTGTTACATTACATAGCAGAGATGTATATACGACACAAGTATGGCAATGAAGCTGCTAGGAAATATCTGTACAGTAATATGTAATTGGGCAGCAGGTAAGCAGTCAGTGTGTGATCCAAGGCTGCACTACGGTGTCTGCTGACTGCAGTTAGTGCATGATCATAGCTTCATACAAGCAGTAATCAACTTTATTAGCACATATTCAGGCATATGACTATACCTGCTCCGAATTACCTGCCAGTTCAGTTTCTTATTAATAATTCAGCATTTTGCTACTTAATACAGCATGCTAGATAATGTAGGTAATTCTAAAATATATTTTTAAAGACTGATATGCTTTTACTTAATCAAAAGAGAAATGAAACCATAATGAAGGTTGTAGGTGATGGTGAGCTTTTGTTTATTTTTTAAGATTTTTTTTTTAACTCAGAGAATTATTATTTGGCTTTAACATCTTTCCTGAGTTGAAGCATTATTTAAATTTTTAACTTTTTTTTAATACTTCTTTTTTAACCACTACATTGTTAATTAGAACCATGTTTTTTTCACTACTTACATCACTTCCTCTTCTATGGAATCATGTTGGGGTGGGAGCATGAAAAATTTTCCAATACTACCTCTTGTAATTTGCAGCTTTTTCCATAATCTGCACTGATGGCCTTCCCTTAGGAATATCACTGCAACTGCTCAACCTATACTATTTTGTTTTCTACAGAAGACAATGCTGCTGAGAAAACACATCAATTTATTAAAATTCTGAGATTCACGATTTTTCTGGTGCTGCATCAGACATTGATGAGGTTTTTTTTTCTAACTTTTGGCATAAAATAAGAAATAAATTTTAAACTCAGCATATCTAATTTGTAACAACCCTAAGATTTAAGTAATATCAGCAACTGTTACGGTTCAGGCGGGGGGGGAGAAAATAAATTCAAAGCTAGATCTAATTAGAGAGAGAGAGAGAGAGAAAAAAAAAAAAGGCAAATTCAATATACCACCTACGAGGAAACCAGAAGCCATGTTTGCTATTGTTAGAAACATACAAACAAACAAAAAACCCAAATCCACTCAACTTCTTCAGCCTGCAGATGAGAGCTAAGGAGTAATGTCAGATGGCTCCGCACCACTGTGCAAGTGGATTAATGCTGCTGGCAAGGCCCTCGATCTGCGTGAGGGTGACACCTGACAGATCCTCCCCAGAGCACTGGCAGACTACAGCTTTACTGAGGCTTAGATATTTTTTTTTGTTGTTGTAAAACTGTGACCCTTAATGATCTGTGGAAAAAATTATTTTTGTTAATCTTTCCGCTGCTATCAGGTCCCATTTACGCTATTACACCTAATCAGCCGCTCGGAAACTGGGTCTTGCGATTGCAGATAGAGCTCATAAATCATAACGTGCGATTAAAGCCTTGCAAACAACAGGAGAAGCACAATAATGAGAACAAGAGGAAGGAAGTGGATTAATCTGTTGCAGGACGCCAAATGGGCAAAGTAATAGAATGAGAGCAGCCAAATGGAGGAGGAAGAGAAGCGAAGAGAGAAGAGGATTAGTGAAGAAAATGCTGATCCCGTGATAGATTCTGTGCTATTATACCTCTAATTTCTGTCCTTTGGAAGGGTTAGTGCATTTTCAGATAAAGTCTTGATTACATGGTGCATGATGAAGCATGTACGTGGTCGCAAGCCAATTCCAAGAAACTGCAAGGGAAAAAAGCCATGGTTTTTGCAGGAGCGGTTATTGGCAGGGAGAAGGATCAGTGATGGTATTTCTGTCAAGAGATATGTATGGTGTCTTTAACGCTGCATTTGACAGCTGTGCTGTGAAATGCAGCTGTGCTCTAGCTCCGGCAGATGCAAACCCAACAGAAACAGGGAGGGGAAGGAAAAGTTTGTGAAGTTTCCATCTATCAGGTAATGCCTGGGTGTAATCACTTACACAAGGAGCTGTATTTAAACCTCCCTGCAGTACTCTGATGCACATTCATGTTGTGTGTGTAAGTGTCCTTGTCCTTGCTAAGGCACGAGCTCTCGAGCATAACTTTTAAAACACATCTCTTTGAACCTAATGGAGCTGCTTAAATGTTTCCAATGAAGTTAGGCAGGATTGGAGACCTAATGGTGTGACAAATAATAAAAGGACCCCTAAAGGGCTGGGGAGGCCAAATTCCAGCTCTCATCAAAGGCTACCACATTACTGCACATAAATGGAGTTGGGTTTGCACTAATTCTGCAATTTTCCAGAGCAGCTCGTGCCTCCTTCCCTTCCCCCAGGCCAAAAAAAAAAAAAGGGGGGGGAGGAAAAAAAAGGTGGGGGGAACACTAGCAAGCCATGTTTGGGGTGTCCCGTGCCGTGTTTGGGAAGTGCCAAACAGATTGCAGAGGCTGCTGCTGCAAAGCAACGAGCAAATGACAGTGATGGGACGTTAATGAGGATCAGGACACTTGGCGGTGGGGTTTTTGGGGCTGCGGAGGAGGGGGGCTCTCGGGAGGCTCCGATAAGCATTAGAAGTTTGGGATGCTCAGCCAAGAATTTGTGGTTTGCCTGTTAGTACTGAAGCCTTTTTTTTGTTCAGCCGTTACTTTATACTGTGCGGTCTGGCTAGCAGTTGTACAACAGCATTTAAAATATACAACATGCTGTGAGACAGAATGCAGCTACCTTGTCAAAGATGCCAGCATTAAATTACAAAGGGGCTAGTATGCTCCACATATAGGATGTAGCCATTTTGCCTGTAAACGTCCGGATAGCCAAGCTCTGTTATCAATGAGCTTAGGATGCAACAGATGCCTTGACAGAACGCTCCAGCACAGCTTAATATGTAAGAGTAGATGTTAATGAATTTCTTGTCCAAAGTTATAGAACTAGGTGCAAGATTATTACAAGTCAGAGCTTTTCACTTTCCTGTCCCTGCATCTTGGGGGCAAGAAAGCTCTTGTGGATCGCAGTGGTTTCACATTGCAAAATAAAATGCAAACAGCATAATTCTTAAACCTACCAAGTACTGTCTGTCAGTGTAAGTATCTTTTGCAATAAATTAGTTCAAATTAATAGAAAAAGTTCTAGAAAAAGAATAAAATACTCTTTCTTAATGGATGTCCATATAAGTAGTAAATATTCATCGGCTCTCATTTGTTCCTCATAAAAGACACTTCAAAACCTAAAATCAGCTCCAAGTCTCAAATATTTCTTGTTTTTCAAAACTGAAGGTATAATATATCTTTTTAGTGTTGAAACACCTTGTCAAATGTGATCTTTTTCTAGATTCTTTTGGAAGAAATTTGTATGATCAAATTACTCCAAACAAACTATTTCCAGCTTGCTCTGGAAAAGGATGGAGTCCCACCCACTGATATATGAAATATCCTGAATGCCAGAACATGGGAGTGGAGATAGGACAAGGCTGAGGAATGAGTGGAAGGCCTTGGGGGCATGTGGCAATGCAGGGGATGGCAGGACAAGGAGCTGGAGGGTCTTGCTTGGCTCCATAACCCGCCTGGCCTGGGAAAGCAAATGGGGGAAAAGGCTGGCTATCTTTCTTTGGAATAAGTAAAATGGAAAGAACAATGTTTGCATAACATCTCCATGGTGCTAATTGCAGAGACTTGCACAGGTAGGCTGGGAAAAGGGCAAAACTGGGTGTCTAGATGAGTATGGCAGAAATAGTAAATGTGAATCCAAAGTGAGATAGATCAGAAACTGTATCATTAGCTGTAGTTTTTGTTTTTCTGGCATTTTTTTTGAATTTGGTGAAATTGATTTCTGATGGTATGTTATTGGCTTTGAGAGAAAACATAAGGAGTTGGGCAGTGGAACAACATTGCTGTGACACATCGTAATGCTCCTCACTGTTCCTTTCTCCTCAGTATGTAACTGTGCACTAGTGAAAATAAATTCCATATTCTTAAAGGAGGTGGAACCAACAATGTGGCTACCCCAGAAGCTGTGTAAGAATTACAGAGGAAAGCTTAAAAAGATCTCATAAGAGAAAACAAAGACACTAGATTAGCTTTGAACCTAGGAGTTTCCCACACCACAAATCAAGAGCATTGGCAGGAAAAGCACAGGTGTACACCACATGTACAGGTTAAAATGCAGTTCTCAGTGCTGTGCTGACAGTTCTGTGTTCACGAGGCATATATCCCAAAGTGTATTCGTGCATCTGTTACAAATTCAGGTAGGATGGAGATAGGGGATTTTCTCTCTAAGTTAATATTGTAAATACATCTTTGCTCCGCTGGTTGCAGTAGAATTACTCATCTCTGAATTTGCCCCAGAGGGTTTTTTCCCTTGTAATAATAGTTTTGTGGACACCAATATTTAAATAGTTCTGTATTCCTCTCACTTCAAGAAACAGAAAGATTATCTTGAGGCTTTGCTAGGGACTGATAAGAGTAGGGAGGCCTACTCTGCAGGAGCACATCTGATAAGCGCTGTCCTAGGGACACAACGGGCTGGGAAACTGAGAGTTTCCATAGCTTTCTAAACAACAAAATGTAGTGTAAATGGAGAAGACAGGATAAAGTAGATCATGAGTTTGAAAAACTTGAATAAAGCTGGGCATTGCAAAAATAACAATGATTTTGCATCAGAAACAAGCAGGCATTTATTTTTTCCACCTGATATGTCATTAGACGTTCTGGCAAATTTTTGTACAAAGAAGCTAGTACATGCTTTGGGAATGATGCAAAACAAGTGACTTGCTTTATGTTGAAATTTTGCACCAAAAAAGCAACTTGGGCTCTGTGGCACAGTGTTAGTGGGGTCCATATAAAACATGGCACATGACCAAATATTAAGGGTTTAAGGATGTGGTGTCCAAGGATCGAACCCTTCGGAATAAAGTGACTTATATTTTTGAGACTCACCACTTTAGTCTCTGAAAAGGAAGGAAGAAATTTTAAAGAACAAGAAAAACGTTCCTTCAGCTCCATAAATAAATTGCTTTGCTGTTTTTATTCATACTGTATACCTAGAGGCCTCAAGTCAGATTCAGGACAGTGTGCTACGCACCATATTCCACACATAAGGAATAAAATTACTACTGTTATCAGGCCATACTAGCCAAATAATGTTTTTGTTTGGTGCAAACTGTTATGGTATAAAATTTCATTTGGTGGCCAGAATGAATTGAAAGAAGATTTGATCAAGAACTTTTGCATCAGCGCTGCTTAGTTAGGGAAGCAGTAATACTTTAAAAAAGAAAAAGATAGAGAGCACTGTGCTTTATGTATCTTTGGGAATTAAAAATACATGAAGGAACTAGCAATGAACTGTGGGATCTTGACTACAGGCCTGATTAATATTTACATAATTCAGACATTCCACAAAGTATAAAGCTGGCAGTAAGAATAGCGTCACTTCCCTATAATACTGCTGCCACAGGAAAAGGAAAATATTTTCTACATCCTGAATGAGTTATTTAAGCCCCCTCTACCTCCTTGGGAATATGACAGAATTGATCAGCCAAGCTGAACAACACTGGCATTGCAAACATTTATTCATACCATCTGGTATGGAGTCAAATCTGAGTAACAAAGGCTTTTTTTTTTCTTCCCACAAAGGCTGAAGGTTACATAAATGTTACCCACATACTTGTGGCATCCCAGCATGTTCTGCTCACATGCTGCAGAGATCAACAATCCCCAGAGCAGAAGATCCCAGCGCTGTGATCGCCTAACATGAGCACTACGTCCCCTTTACTCCTATTGCACAGATAATGTAAGTGGGCCAACATGACAGGCTACATCTTCAGCAGTTAAAAGCAGGCCAGCTCTGTTGTTTTTTTCTCTTCCTTTCTTTTTCTTTTTTTTTTAAACTTATCTGGGATGACCACTTGAACTCACTTATGGTTGTATTTCACTCAGCTGCTCGTAAATTATCCCAGCATCCTGAACCCATGAAAGTAAATACATATTTGATGCGCCACCAGTGTATAGTCACTTCTGTGCTTTTTTTTTTTTTGCACATATTCAGATGCCCACCTGAAACTTGTTATCCTTCATCATAACTATAAATATCCTCTGAGAGAGTTAGGACTGAAATATTTTGCATGGGGTGGAACAAAAAAGAAAGGTTCCTGACTTACAGTCCTTCAGAAAGTTTAATGATGTGGGGTAACCTATTAAAAATATATATATTTTCATAACTTCCATTTCAAAATCTGGCACACCTTATTTACAACTTTACAAATAAGATGTTTATATGAAACAGCCTCAGGTTGTTTCAAAGATAAACCAAGTTCCGGAAGGTGGCACATTTGCTCACCTGTAGCTGTGCTCCCACTTACGAGATGCTCGGAGCAGCCAATTCCTCTGACTGTCCTTCCATGAGCCCCCATCCTGTAAGCACAAGACTGCCAAGGACCTCTATATTTGGAAGCTAGGGCAAATTTGGGAAACAGAAAAGAAATGAAAAGAAGAAAAAAAAAGGAGGAGAGAGATTACACATTAAAAAAAAAAAGTCGTCAGCTTTACACAAGAAATTGAAGTTCTTCAATATTCTCATAAGGACACCATGTTTACTCATCCTCATTGCATAATGCCCTGGCCCATGACTTTCTAGGACATACATAACCTGGAAAGATTGGGTTCCTTTTTTACCTGGTTAAGAGCAAATGAGACTTTAGTTTATCTCTCATAACAAACAATATAAAACCTCCTTCCATCTCTTGAACTTATTATTATAAGCTGGCAAAAAAGACCTAATTTACCCATATCTGACTGATTCCCTGTCACCTAAGAAAAGAAACTGTCAAAAGGGCATCCTTCACAGCAGAATAAAGCAGTGGGAATGTTCCATGTGAGACAGATCAAATATGGACTGGAGTCTTTGATTTCTGTAGTAGGACCAGTGCACAATTTCCAGATGTTTATAACTTTGAAGGAATAACTGATTTAGAGGTGAGTATTCTGCATTTGAGATTTGTACTTCTGTTCTATATAATAAACCCCAAACCATTCATTTAAGGCACTACCTCCTCATCATGTAACTCAGAAGTATCTGAATGGCAGAATTCTGAACTTGCAATACACCCATTATCTAAAAGAGACTAGTTGGTCCATAGTATCTTGAATGATCATTCCAGTGATTTTTCCTAAGATGCAGCTTCCACATCTAAGGGCAGACAGCATGGGAAAGAATATAACTACTTTTACAGTTTTTATTGTCATAAAAATAGAAGGGCAAAGAGTTTTTTTTCAGAGGTAGAATAAGATTGGTGACGAAGTTTCAAAGCAAAATGGATCTCTGCAGAGCCCACTAGATTGCAGGTGTTAGAAACTAATAAATGTGTATAGGACATGACATGGCTTGGTGCACTTGTAATCTGATTTATAACACTTGCATTGATCAGGCTATATAGTTGATATTTCCAAATAGTTTGTTCTTTCCCCCATCCCTCTTAAATCTACAGTTTTAAACAGGCATGTCCTTATTCAAAGCTTCCATAAGAAAGAGTCTCGTGTTAAACTTTTATGCCTTACTGCTTGCTTTAAAAATTGCTCATCTTTATTAGAGTTCCCACAAACTGCACAATTTATTTTTGCACAACAGGAGTCTATCTTTTTCCCCCCTCTCCTCTCCAGAAAATATACAGAAACAGGTGGCCAGACTGCATGAAAAATCACAGAATCACAGCATGGTTAAGGTTGGAAAGGACCTCTAGAGATTATCTAGTCCAACCTCCCTGCTCAAGCATGGACACATTTTCAACATTTATATGTTCTCAGTATACCTAGGACTTTTAAACACTCTTATAAGAAAAAAAATAGGTATCAAAACTAGTTCTATTTCTTTTCACTTGTATATTTTCTAAATCTACATTATTACGCATTTTCTAATTTCTGTGCTGTGTTATGTGTTATTTTCAGATTTGGAAGGAAAATCCCTCAGTTTAAGCAAGCACACATCAAAGTTTTTCAAGTAGTTCGTGAGATGGTTACAGTTCATATGTGGTTGTGTTGTTTGTTTAATTTTGCAATTACTGTAAACAACTGATATTGCAAACACAGTGCATCATCTGAAGAGACTTGAGTGGATGGTGCAAGAGGATGCTGTCAGTAGTTTTCAGAGGATGAAATAAAAAGTCTAATGCATTTACAAAGTATTTGCTTTTTAGTTTTTGTTTTCATTTAAAGATTCTGGATTGTAACATATGGCTTAGATGAAGGATGATCTGGTCTGGCAAAAAACAATACAATATTTTGTCTCTTGAAAGCTTGGATGGATCCATATTCCTAAATGATATCACAGTTTTGTAAAGAAACCTTTCTTCTAGTGAAGCTCACAGATGAGATGTTTTTACTGATTATGTTGTAGTTTTTGGCAAACTAGTGTTTGATGCGCTTTTTGGCTGAGCTGTCCTGTAGAACTTGTCCCCCTCTATTTTTAGGTCCTTGCATATAATCATGCAGTGACACAAAATACTGACAGAAGTGAGAATCATGCTACTAGATCCTATCAGGGCAACCCAACATTTGACAGACTGGGCAGCTCCCAGTCTGGGATAACACAAGGGGCCAAACAGCTTCTGTAAGTGCTGAGAGTGCCCAAGTCCTTCTGGTTTTGTTGGGATCTGGAGGCACTTAGCATGTTGCAGGCACTCAGGTGAGACAACATGTCCGGCTTGTGGGGACTTGGGATAGCTTGGGATGATCCACGTGAATCAGAACGGTATTTCCACTGCTATAAAGAGATGTTTTTTCTTCTTGAAGCTCTTCCTGATCTTTAGATTTAGATGCACATGCTATCGTCATCAGAAAGAAGACTCTTAACTCATTAACCCACTGGAGAGCTGGTGCTAGAACTATATTCCTGTTGTTCTGTAAAGCCTGTATTCTCCATTATTTCATTAATTACATTGCACTGTCACAGTGCTACCAGGGGAGTTTTCCTTCACCAGATTGCTACGGTAAATGACAACCTGTTGAACAGAGGTCTATGATTCCTTTTATTCTCATTAAGCAAAAAATGATCTAGATCTAAACCTGAAAATCCCAATCAGAGCTTGTGGCCCCGAATAAGCTGTGAAAAGGCTGAGAGAAGGGGAAGGGAAAAGAGAGAAGAAAATGTATTTCATCTTCTTTTTTTCTGGTTGGATGCCATGAATGCAGACTGCATTTCTACGCAGCAAATTTGAAAGAGTGTTGTGTAACTCATGTTCAAAATAGTAATTGAAATGTATAGTGTTTATTACGTTCCCATATGTTTGTAATCGAGGTACAACTCCAGAAGATGGGAAGCAAAAAGCTATAATTTGCTGCTTAGCATCATAGCTGTTGCACATTCATTTAAATAGCTTTATTTATCTTCTTCCCCATAAAGAACCTTCCATACTGTAAATTTATTGAACAGTTAATGGCCCAAAAGTATGGGGTTCATTACAAAATGAAGTATTTATTGCAGTGTTAATTAAATAAAAGCATTGTAATCTTTCCAAATTGAACAATTATGCTCATTTGAACATTTTAAACAGAAAATCTTTTATATACTAATTGAGTTGCATAATGAAAAGCACGTGTAATGGAAATTTTAATCAAAACAAATACTGAAATAATTTGAACACTTTTTACAATATAAAATGTCTACCTCAGTTTTTATTAGAAATATTATAACAGCCAGATTAGTTTCAGAACTCATGACCTTTGAGTGCGGTATATTATTTCTGAGCTGATAGGCCACCCTCACATACCAGTTGGCTAACCCCTGCAACATCAAAGTTACTGCTTGGCTACCAGCCGCAGCCCGTGACAGGCTGGCGGCGAGCCCAGCACGGCAGCCTGGCGCGAGGCCGCTAGCCCGAGCTGACAGGCGCTTCTGCGGGGCCCGACGAGCGATTGCTGGCGAGCGGCCTGCGCGCGGCCACCGGCCTGCACGTGGCCACCGGCCTGCACGTGGCCACCAGCCTGCACATGGCCACCGGCCTGCGTGCGGCCACCAGCCTGCGCGTGGCCACCGGCCTGCACGTGGCCACCAGCCTGCACATGGCCACCGGCCTGCGTGCGGCCACCAGCCTGCGCGTGGCCACCGGCCTGCACGGGGCCACCAGCCTGCACGTGGCCACCGGCCTGCACACGGCAGCGGCCTGTGAGCCACCAGGGTGACATGACAGCCACTGCACCGTCACACACTATTTTGTAGTTAACTATTAAATTTCACTAAGCAACTATCACACATACATAGCTGCAATCACATTTCCAATAGCTAATCTACTTTGCGTGTAAATTTTAGTGGAAATTCAGGAGTTGCTCTATGTTTCTGATCTGAACTGTGTACTGCATCATTGGCCTTCTATTTTTTTTCACTCAGAAACAAAAGCTTAAGAACACATATTCATTTGTGAGGCTGAATAAATTTCCTTAAAGGTGAGTTTGTCAAAGAGTTGCACTTTTCTTTTCAGTGCTCAGAAGATGACAAACTCAGTCTCTGCAGGGCTTTTCATGTTTGTTAAATAGGAATGCAGTTTAGGAAACAGCAATGCACAAATTTGTATTGCTAAGGAAAAAAAAAGGAAAATAAAAGAATCATTTAGATTTTTTTTGTTGTTGTTATAATTGCACTGTAAGGTAAACAGCTCATTATTTAACATCAAGAATTTTTTGGGATTATCAAGAGATTTATGGATAAATCTCCAGGAAAAAAAAAAGTGTGTAATTAAGAATTATCAGCAGTAAGCTGACAGTACATTGCCGAAAATGCTTTGGAAGCAAAATCCCGCTCACTTTATCCTTAAAGCGAACAGTTATTTACAGGAATATCTAATAGTAATCCCCTACAATGATGGAGCATGCAGGTTTCTTACGCAAAGTGAAGACCTATATTTTATGCCTGAACTGCAATGAACACTGTGGTCAGGAATTCCACTTACAGCAAGAGATTTTAATGAAGCTAAAAGAATATATCTAGAATACAAAAAAGTGCACATGTAGTGCACGCACCTGTGTTCATGATCATTTCTATCCAGTCTAGACCTGTATAAGTGCCAGTATTTGTAGAGTATATTATTCTTTTACTGGTATTTGTAGCCTGCAAGTTTAAAAGTTGATCTTTTCCCATTACACAGCATTTCTGCATAGCTGTTTGAGCCAGACTGCAAGTTTACATGAAAAGACATTCATAGAATACATAGATGAGTGCATTGCCAACACATTATGACACTGATACTTCTAGATAGCTGCTAATGGGCTATGACAAACCCTGGAGAAGAATCAGCTATAACACGCTTTTGTGTTTCAAAAGCCATTTTCATCCCTCCACCCAGAAAGTCTGACTGAACTGCGAGAGGAATCTCTTGCAGAGAAAACTTGTTCTTATTTTTTTACATTAGTGTGGAATAGATGTCCTACTGTTCAGAGCGGGGAGCCAGGGCAGTTAGAAGAGAATTTAGCTGTAAGCTTTCTGAAATTATCCCATCATGATCTAGTGAGCTAGATGGAAAAATAGCTAGGAACATGAAAAAATATGCAAAACAATTTATAAGTAGTTCAGAAAGTCTGCTACTTTTTATGCGTAAGAGAAGATTAATGCAATGACCAGGAAGAGTGTTGAAAAATATTAGTGCATTATTATTTATTACACATAGCATTTTTCTGCCTAAGGCTCTGCAAAAAAGATTCTTGCTCTTCCTTGAGTTGCAGAGGGAACATTTCCCTCCCAAAGAGATTTGAATTTGTTTCAAAAACCAGGTGAGTGAAACTACAAGTACTTCACTGAATAGTTTAACATAAAATTCTAAGTGTACTTCCTAACTAAGATATTTAAGTTTCACTTAAGAAACCAAAAAGGGAGAGGGTTATTTTTTTCTCTTTTTAGTAGGGAAACCATTTGCAGTTTTATTGTAACCATCTGCGAGAAACACCAAGACGAATGAACTTGAGCTAGAAGGAGCAGCAGACAAATCATCAATGTTTGCACCCACCAAAAAGCATGTCTGACATTTCAATAGCTCACGGTTCATTCCAGGGCAAGGGAGACAGCTTTAACCTACAGCCTCTCTGCAACATGGAGCAGGAGCTGGATCTGAATGCAACCTCCATTACAGAGGTGGAGGTCAGAGAAAGGGCTGGAAGGAGCAGACATGTGAAGAGCTGCATTTGTCACTGATGAGGGCACGTGAGAGGCACGGATGAGGAAGCAGTGGTTGCTTCTGGAAGAAACTTCCTAGTCTGGTAGAACATGCCATGCTGCCTACTTCAATCCCTCATGGAGCAATCACCAGCTTGGTGGCTAGGCCTGCACCTTGGTCATGCATGAGCATACTGGCCTTCTATTGAGCAGCAAGAGGTAGCCTTTGTACTTTTATTCCTTCTGTCTTTACTGAAGCTGTAGGCAGAGAACTGGATAAAGAACGGAAGCAAGAAGAACCTTATCATCTACTTATCCACTAAACTTATACTTAAACTGTCTATGCCTATGTCTGATGGCATGGACACTGAGGGGGCTTTCAAGGTGCTGCTAACCTTGGCTTTGGGTAAAGCTACATTCAGAATGTGGCTCTAGGTAGAGCTACATTCAGAGACATAGCCACAGAAATCTCTTCCCCAAAGACCACAGCCCTACAGAAGGCGGAATAAGAGTTACCAAATGTATCTCAAGCATATTAACAGGTGTTGAAGGAAACTGAAATTCACCTTCTTCCGGGAGTTATTTTAGGATTATGAAAAAGTAACATAGAAAGGGCCCATTTCCCCTGTGATTGCCTCACATTAATCGTTTTAATCTTCTCCTTACACGACGGCTCATTTTACTTTGGATCAGGCGTCAGCTTTTCAGGTAAATCTCCAGTTGTTCCCACCAGCTGGCTGTGCCTCCCATGTTGCTGGGAGGCAGCTCATCCAGCCCAGGAACTGCAGCCCGTGGGCTTCTGCTGAGGCTTCTGCCCACCCTGCTGGCCTGTGACTCATCCCTTCCACCCCACCAGTGCACACCAAGGCACACAGTATTGGGACTGGGAGCCCAGCACCAGATGCTTTGATCAGGTGACATGTTAGAGGATCCTCTTTTTTTTTTTAAGTACAAAAATGAAAGATGGATAAAGGTTTAAGGACAAGGGAAGTGCCGGGGCCTGAGTAGTGGCTGCTTGTAACACAGTGTGCAGGATAACGTGTCGCTTTGTCAGAGATGCTTAATGTGCTTTTTTGCATCAGTCATTTTGGCGTGACTGGCATTAAGGACATTTGTGAGTGAATTCTCATTTGTTTTAGTGAGAGACAGGAAATCAACTTCCTCTGAATATCCCACAAGGCAACCACCTACATTTTTAGGCAACCAAAAAGATCTAAAGAACACATTATCTGTCTGCAAAATGGAGAAAATGCCTTCATCCCAGAGACATTTGAGGTTAAGAAAAAACAAGAACATGCTAAGTTTTTTGGTTATTTCATTAATGGGAATCAGCTTTAAGATGGACACATGGAAGAGGGTTCCTGATACTGGAATGTTAATTGTCGGTATGTTTAAAATGGGCCAAATTCTACAGCCATTATTCAAGGAAAACTCCTGTGAAAATCAATGTGAGTTTTGCCAGGGTAAAGATTTAGACTTACAGTGCATGATTGCTTAGTCTTTTATCATCTGTTAGATCAGCAAACTCTTCTCAGCATGCAGCATGCACACAGGATATAATTTAGACCACCTACAGAACAGCTTGTCTGATTCCTAACTGAAAACCATTAAAAACTAGAATGTAAATATGATACTTGGAGCCAACAGTGCCATCAGCAGAGAATGGAATTCTGCTTGGAAATCAGAGGCATGTCATGCCCTATTAGATTTCAAAACCACCTATTGTCTGCAAATTGTCTTCTTGAGACAAAGTTCAAAAAAAAAAAAAGGCCTTAGCTGGTGACTCTTTGCTGATTCAAAGTTAGGTTAGAATATGGCCGGACATTATTTTAGGTCTAAAACCATGAAAGGAGCAACATTTTTCTCACCTGGATGCTGCTCTATACTAGGAGCAGCTCCACTGACATCAGCTCCTCAGCAGCGCAGGAGAGAATGAAGCTGGGACCACACTGTCCTGCCCAAAAGGTTATTTTTGGTTAGTGCTTTGGAAGCGGGGCTTTGGAAGTTGAATAACGCTTGGGAGTTTTTTCTCCTGAGAGCTGTACAGATGAGTGCTAGGACTTAACCACTTCACATGAAATAACCAGACTGACAAAGTGTAGAAGAAGCAATTTAAAGAGCTGGGGGGAAGCGAGAGCCTGCGCTATGAGGTGGCCTGTGTGTCAGGGCACACAGGAAGCTCATTGAGAAGCTTGGATGGCCCTGTCTCTTGGGCCACCGTTCAGAGCTTGGCTCTTCTCCTCCCTGAATGGATGTTGCGCACACTCCTCTTATGGTTCTCCTGGTAATTTTAAGCACTCTGGAGTCATAGCCATTTATAGAGTATGGAATTTCAGTGCTGTTTATATTTCCATGTGGAAACCACTGATATGATGACTTAGTCATTTATGTAACATTAGGGGATAGATGAAGATGGGAATCCTGGCCTCTTTCCATCCTAAAAAAAAAAAAGTCTTATGTTTCTAACATTATACCACATTTGCTTGGGTGTATTTTTGCTGCATTGATGAATTTGTGATTAATGGGGTTTTATCATAAAAATTCTGTACACAAGTATAAATTGCATTCAATTATATGTGCAGTAACAAAGTAAAAAATATTTGGATTGGATTGCACAGCTTTGATTTGGCCCACATTTACTGGTTATACGCAACTGAATCTGGTAGTTTTCCTTACAAAAACAAAGTAATTAAATAACAGTAATGATACTTTTGCATGCAGAGCGGGTGACATAATGTGGCTTATTAAGGAGAACAACAAAGAACAGTGGGAATAAATGTATCCCTGGTGTAACACAGTTGCTAAAAATCAACAGCATCACCACAGGGACTAATTTGGTCTAAAATGAATTGTTTCTCAGGGGGCACGATTATGTGAAATCTTCTAATCTTTGTGAAAAAAAAAGAAGAAGAAATTACCTTGCTTTATATTTGCCCATTGCCACTCTTTTCAGTGTGTTGTACACATGAAAATTAGGGCAGAATGTGAC
>JAUBOD010000907.1:4887978-4909537 GCA_032353885.1 Nothura maculosa
AATTACCTTGCTTTATATTTGCCCATTGCCACTCTTTTCAGTGTGTTGTACACATGAAAATTAGGGCAGAATGTGACTCCAAAGTATAAAGAGATTAAAAAAAGAAATACTATCCTGATGAGAAGAGGGAATGCTTTGAATCTGCAACTTTTAAATGAGTTGGTAAGCAAGGTCACTATAACATAGTAGTCTAACAATTTACAAGCTTCCGAGGGCTGTGGTAAACTGGTGATCCTTAGACAGGAAGCACACTGTGTTGTCTGAGGAATAACTGATTCCTAGAAATGTCAATAGTACCTGGCAGGATGAATTGCCTAGACATAGTTTGGAATGGGACCTGATGCAAGTAGCTCAGTTAATTGCAAAGTAGGCACTAAACTGGTAGTTAATGGTAAATAATGCTAACTTAATTCAATCTGTTTTGCTTCCAAAGGTATTATAAGTAAAACTTGATCCTGAAGTCATTGTCCTTACACAAATCATTTAATTTTGTTATGATAAGAAGATTAATTTCAATAGCATTAACAAAATTTGTCTTTATTCAAATATCTTTATGTGTGTGTGTGTGTGTGTGTGTGTGTGTGTGTGATACAGGAAAAATAAATTTAGGGAGGAAAGAGACTGCAGCCTTATATTCCTGAGGAGTTGAGCAACATTGAATCTAATAAGCAACACTGAATAAAAAAATAAATTTTAAATTATGACGCATAAGTTGATTATTTCCACTGAAGAACTTTTAAAATAAATTTATGGGTGGGAGGATTACTACAGAGCAATAACATTGAGCTGTGGCTGAAGGCTAGGAAATGAAATAGAATACTACATCAATGTTATACTGAGATATAATACTTTATACTCTAATTTGTGTGCAGAATAACATGTTTTTCTTGGATAGAGGAATCTTGTGTTAGCTCTTAACCATGTTAAAGTTTCTTCTGGCATCCAGACTTGGGAAGCTAACATTTATCTAGTCAGACCATTAGCACCTTAACAACCTGATCTAATTTTTTTTCTAGCCCTTCTACTAAATAAACTTAGTCAAAGAGTCTGGAATGGCAGTTTTCTTTTGCAAATGTTCTTTAATCTTCAGGACTGTTCCTCAGTGTGTATTTACTTAATTAAATTCTTTTGCATAACACAATACTTCTGCAGAAGTCTAAAAAGACTACATCTACATAATTTCCTACAGTAGTGGGGGAAAAGGAGGAACAAAAGTTGCAAATATGCTTTACTTTGGGTCCGTGCATTCATCTTTTTGTGCTTTAAAAGGTGAAAATATATTGATATTTATTGCACCACTGTTTTAAAGGAGCAATAATGTACGTGCAGCGAGCTTTTGGTGCATGTATTGGAATAATCTTAGTTTTAATCTAAAAGGAATTTAGAAACCCACTGAGCAATCTGATTTACAAAGTATCTTAACTATGAATGCTGATAACAGAGTTAATAGTATTGTACAGAGGCTATTAGTATAGCTTAGCTGACTACTGAGGTATACTAGGTTTTTTTCAGTGTAAAATTTAACTTGAATGTATCTTGTATAGAGTCGAGATATAGCAGTACTTTTAATGAAAAATCCACCCACCCTGTAGATGCCAAGCAGCAGATATTATGAGGATTGAGCATCCACTCTAGCAAGCTGAGCTCGGTGTGATTAGGTGTACACATAATCATTATACTTGGAAATGAGCTTCAAGATCATTGTGTCCAACCATAAACCCTTCATCACCACCATGTCTGTTAAATCATGTCCCTGAGTGCCACATCTACACATTTCTTGAACACTGTCAGGGCCTGCCAGTGATTCCAACACTTCCCTGGGCAGCCTGTCCCAGGGCTGCACTGCTCCTGACATGCAGAAATTCTTCCTACCATCTAACCTGAACCTCCCCTGGCACAACTTGAGGCCATTTCCTCTTAACAGTAGTTATTCTGGAGAAGAGATCAACTCTTTTGGAGTCTCATTACAGACTCCTTTCAGGTAGCTGTAGAGAGAGGTAAGTTCTCCCCGAGCCCCTTCTCCAGACTATAACCCCTTCATCTGCTCCTCATATGCTCTGTGCTCCAGCCCCTTCACCAGCTTTCTCTAGCACCCTCTAGCACCTCAGTGTCCTTCCTGTAGTGAGGGACTCATACAACTCAGTGTCTTCCTTTCTCTGAATTTAGCTTCCTTGATTTGGATCTCCTCTTGCACTGACAGAAGATGTTGCACTAGTGTTTAGTGATTATTGTTCAGCTGGTCATGGGCTTTCTCCGGGCAAACAGGTCACCGTTTCTCAAGAGGTCCTGTCTGTCCCATGCACATTAGTATGAGCAGGACAGCTCTACAGCTGCCCTTTCTATAGCTGCTTCTCCTGGGTGGATGCGGGAGGAGGTTTCACAATCTGGAAGTGCAGCCCAGGCCAGGGACATTCTCGGCCTGAGCCCTGGACGGAACTGAAACAGGAGCTGGAGTCTCCTCCCCATGTCCATTCGCCCCTCGTGTGAAGGAAACAGCAGCCTCCCCACGTGCAAGCGGAGACGGGTGCGATGTGTGGGACCAGCTTCTACGAGGGCTGATTGACAAGAAGGGAAAGGGGGTAGGAGGTGAAAGGGAGGAAATTACCCCAGCCCGTGTAAGCAAAGCAGACTGGAGGCTCTCGCTGTTTGCATGCACTATGCTGGCTGTGATTTGAGACACTGAACGTCGTCCTGTCTGCAAACATCTGTTCTCATGTACCACACGGCATTCAAGTTACATTAGGATTGTGGTTATATGTGATACAGTATGTTTTGAATTCCAGAATGCCTTTATTTTCATTTTAAGGAAACACTATCTTATAGATAATTATTGGACTGCTGAAGGATTGCTTTTCAGGCATGGTACCTTCCCCTTTACAAAATCTACTTCTGTTTTACCTAAACCACCAGAAATCATTATAGATATTCTCTCTTTTATTTTTTCCTTTTTTTTTTTTTTTAAACACAAAAATTTGCTATCATTTCTTCTCATACTTGAATGTTCTCCCACCTGTCCTCAATTTAATCCATGAATGTAAGCACATAAATCTTCATGACATTTTGGCAGAAAGTACCTATTTTCAGATGACTCCTTTAGGAAACTCTGAATCCAGGTGTTTGGTTTTTGCATAAAGTGTTGCAAAAGGGAAATTTTAATGTGACTATACAACCAAAAAAAAAAAAAAGGTTACATTTGAAATGCTGTAGAAGGGTGGGCTTGCATGTGTGCAGCCTTCATATTATCTTTTCCAAACCTTAAGTTATATTCAGAGAGCTAAACTAGAATTACTGCACCATCTGTAAAAGGGAGGAATACATGTTTTTATCCCTACAAGAAAATCATTATGCAAAGTTTGTTATATGTAATGAATATATATGGGATATTAATGTCCTTTATCACATTTGACAAAAGGGATGAGAAATGGACCGCTGATCTCAAAACATATTTTTGGGTTGGGTTGAAAAAAAAAGAGTTGAAATACTTGGCCATTTTTCCTTTGGCCAGATGGTTTCTAAACAAAGATCAGAATCTATTTGAAAGTCTCATGATAAAGTTTGCATTAAATAGTTTTGACATATGAACTGCATGGTCTGAAATTTGAAAAGTGTTTCTCTTTTAGTTACTACAAGGCCCGTAAGAACCACTAGCTTTATTTAAGACTGCACATTGAATTAAAGCACTTTTTGCTCTTTCCCAGCTTTGAGATACTTTGTGGGGAACAGATTTCATCCCTCCAAAATTGCCTTTAAAATGATTCAGCTTCATCACTGAACTGGAAATACTGCCAAATCATTGATCATTTAAGAGAATTCTGGTGCACATAAGCACATGTGTATGAATAATATATAAAAAGTATCTTAAAAAATCCTTTGTTTCTAAGGAGCTGAGGAAAGCTTTGAAATTTGGCATCTGCAGGCTTTTAGCTTTCTACTGAAGGTGAGAAGAGCTTGTGGGAGCACTTTGGCTATTGATGGGATAAATAATTGACCTGTAGAAATCTGAAAAAGGGGAGGAAATGAAATGTGCTCCAAAAAAATATCTGACGGGTAATTTCTTGGCTTTTTTCTTTTCTCTGATACAAAATCTCAGTGCTCCTTTCTCCTTGAAAAAAAGCCCTTTAACAAAACAGACCTACATTGTACACACACCTTTTCTCTTGAGAGCTGAGGGAAGAATGGACCACACAGGACAGATGTTATAGTATATCTCTTTTAGCTCATGCTTCTGGAAGGCAGTCAGATACTACGGTGATAAGTGCAGTACGAGGACTCAGACAGAATATAAGAGCGCATTGTTCCAGCTTTGATATCACCCCAGTATAGACAGACATTTTTTCCCCCTTTAAATCCTGTAATCACTTATATTTTCCTGAGCAACAAAAAACCTTTCTCCTTTTGCTTCTAATGGACTAATCCCGCAGAAAGGCTTTGCTCTGAATTCACACTTTTCTATAGGGCCACAATCTCTTTTCTAGTGAAAAGGTTAATTCAAAGGTCCTTTGAATGGGCAGCCGAGGCCTGGAGGGGACTGCGGAGCCCGGCAGAGCACCCACCGTGGCCGCACAATTGCAGGCGCAGGAGGGGAGTGCAGCTGCGGTGTGTGAGCCGCTCCTCGCCGCGGCCTCCAATATTCCCTTATAATTTCTGGAGTTGCCCAAACCTCTAGGAGCCAAGATAAGAGAATGATGTAAGGAAGATTGATGCATTAATTGTGCTGTGTGAGACTGCACTGTTCAACAGCCTCCGCCACGTCCTTTCAGCTTGTTTAATACCAGCGCTGATCTCAGAATTTGCTGATACAAAGCGAGGAGGGAGGGAGGCTGCAGTGGGGGTCTTGAGTCGAATACTTGGCTTGCCCTGATATCACCTGAATGGTTCACACTTGTCTAGCACCATTAAAGGTAAGTGAAAATCGCTCTTTGGATGCCAGGCTCTCAGCGTACCTTTCCTGGGAGAGAGAGCGGGAAGCTGAATGGACCCGTGGAGTTGGCTGTTACTGCTGTTGCTTTTTTGGCATCATCACGACGATCCCTTTAAAATCCCAACTTCCCATGAACTTAGCCATTCTGATTTGAATTTCTGGTGGCAGGGATTCCCGCTGGCCATTCTAATCTCTTGCCTGTGCAAAAGATTCTTTTTATGCAGATGGCACAAAGGACTTTGTTGGGAGTTTTACACAGAAGGCGCAAATGAACCAATCTTCTGTTCACAAGCAGGAGGAGATTTTTCTTTCTTTCTTTTCTAAGTATTCAGTTTATAGGGGTTTGTTCCTTTTACTCACTCAGGCTATCCCAGGGTAGACAGTGGGTTTCTTGCCAGATAGAAATATTCTACTTCTGGGAGTTTACTGTTCAGAAACAGCACTTTACATTCACTCTAGCAATCCAGATCAGTTTATAGAGAAACATTATGCTGCTGATAAAAACAATTTATAGGGTGAAATTATGCCCCAGGTTCAATGGGACTTGTACGTGAACATCTGAGGGCAGAATTTGTTTCCTGAAGGCTCGTATTGCGCAGTTCTTTGCTGCTAAGTAAACCAAGATCAGTTATACTGGATATTCCCACGTGCAATGTGGCAGTAGCTATCTAAAGCATGATAAAGTGAACAGGAGGCACGAAAATTAATTTCCAAAAAAGAAGAGGAAGAAGGAAAAAAGTAAAAGAATTAAATAAACAGCTTGTTCTTCTACAGGATCATTTTACTGTTCGATATCCGAATGGGGCTGTGGCCTCCCCGAGCGCCGTGGCAGCCACGGTGCTCTGTGTGCGCGTGCCAGGTCGGGAGGGCTCCTCGGTGCATGCCGGGTGATGCAGGGCTAGGGACCCTCCTGCCACCACCGAGCAGGTTTCTGCTCACCGACCTTCTCATTGGTCTCAAGTGAAACCAATGAGCTTTACCAAAGAGAAGCCAGTCAGCCGCAGAACCTATATGTTCTTTACTGGTACCTAATCATAGAATCATAGCATTGTTATGGTTAGAAAAGACCTTTGACATGATCGAGTCCAACCATCAGCCAGTCAACACCATCCCTGTTAAATCATGTCTCTAAGTCCTTCATCTATGAATGCTGCTAGGATCCTCTAGCCTTGGGAAGAGTCAAGCAAGGAAGTTTTTCCTTCTCCAGGATCACGGCATGACATGTACATGTGGAAGGCACTAAATCCTGCATAGATACTTTACAAAATTATTTCCAGAACAAAATATGGAAAATTCCAAAAGTTTTTGAGAGAAGAGAGGCCATCGTTTGGACACAGATATTTATACTTTCCCGACTCCTTAGAACTCTAGTTTTTAATGTACACTAAGAAGGAAGTTCACTTTTGCATTTTTAAGATGTCTAAACTACATAATACCTGCTTAATGTTTCAGCATAATATGTAGCAATTACAATGGAGTTTTCATCTTTTAAGTGCATGATTAACGTCTGAAGTACTATTGGCAAGGTTTGATGTGTAAAGCGAGTATACAGGAGTGTAGCCTGTATTTCTCATACCAAGAGAAAATTAGCATGGTAATTAAATTTATGTCTACTTTAAGTTGCAGCTGTACTGTCACTAATCTAATCTAATAATCTTGGAATGTTGTAATTACTTGTCTTCTAAAGTGCATCTGCTAGCTGGCATGCTGCAGGAAGCACAACTGATACTTGCTTTATCCCAATCAGCATCTGTGCAGTCATTTGGGAGTGCAAAGCACCTAAGAGTTACTGAGGTACTGGATGAATCTCTTTGAGTAGGCTATGATTTTCAATAGAAAGGAGAAGAAGCTTCATGTCTAATTCTATGGCACCATCACAATCTTGGGCACCCTATGTGCTCTGTTCCCACTTCCCTTTTCCTGCTTAGTCCTGCTTTAGTTCTTAAGTGGTGACATATTCAGCTGAACAAATTTTACTCACTTCTGAGCTACAGAGTAAAGGCTTTAGGCCCTTCTCCTAATCAACAAACTGGTGAGTTTATCTCACCAGTTTATTTTGATTTACTTCTTCATAAGCTACTGTTGCTGTATCTCTTAGAGATACTAGTTTCAGAGAAGAGGCAGTTGTATACAGAAAGAGTTGATACCTGTATAAAGGAGGTAAAAACAACAGAGTTCTAAGATCGTACATCAAAGAGTTTCTTAAGTCTTTCCTTCTTAATAGCGTGGTTCATGGAGGAAATGAAATTGCAATTAAAAGCCTTCTTTTTTTTTGTGACAGTTAACAAATTTTAATGAATCTATCTAGAATACGTAAAATTTGTTAACATATTCTTAATTGATTATCAGAAAAGATAAAAATACAGAACATGCATTCCTGGAAATGTATCTCAGTTTGCTACAGTTCAGAAAGGTATCTTAATTACAAGGCCCATGTCAGGGCTTATATGTCAAGACTCACAAGCTAGTCTTCAGACATCACTTGCTATAGAATGAGCATCTGTGTTTATCTGTAATTTCAGATTGTCTCTCTGCAGACTAAGAAATGTTTCAAGTCAATTTTGTTACTTTCCACTAAAACTTTGATTAGTTGAAACTATTTCCCCTGGAGCCAATGTGAGATACAAGCTGTGACAGGACATCCACTATGTCATTCAGTTGGGTGTTTGACAGAGATATGATCCTGCATACCTCATTTCACTGTCCTGAGCTGACTCTACTTCCAAGTCAGGATAAACCTCATCAGTCTGATCTCCTTCCCTGGTCAGAGAAGGAATAAGCATTTGGGATCTCGTGTATCCAGGCAAAAGAATTAAAAGACTGCATCTAAGCTCTTCATCTAAATTCTATAGGAGTTTTACAAGATCAAACTCTGCACGTCTCTCAATTTTGGAGTATATTATCTAATAAAGAAGAAAGCATTGTACATTTAGTATTTGTCACATATGTATCCACTGAAAAGCTTTCTTAGGAAAAAAAAGCAAGAGTATTTTTAATGCAAAGTGATAATTTAGTGCAATGCACTCACTAAATCAATAAAAATCAGGTTTGCTTAATGAAGCATAATAGTGAGAAAGAATTGTTGTGAGGATCATGAATAAATATGCGAACAAATCCCTACCTCTATATTGCAACTCAAGAATCTATATGCATTAGTTTTTCTTAATATGAATCACTGAAAGCAATGCAATAGCCCCAATATAGATATCTAAATCTGAGCTGATTGTGTCAGTGTGTGTTAAACTAGTAATTTATGCTTGAGTAAATATATAGATATATATTTTAATTTTACCGAACACAGCTAATGCATGGTCAAACTGCAGGTATGAAGGAGCATGTGGAGGGCACATTCTCTAAACTCTATGAAATGACCAACACAGTTAAAAAGTAGCTGATTAATATTACAGAGAAGTAAAACTCCAGTCTTGGATGTGTTGGTGTAAACTGGAAATGACTCAGTTGAAACTGCTGAGGTAATTTCAGATTTATATGTACCAGAGGGGTGAAATTTGATCTCCTGGTTATTGATAACTTTCATATCATTTGAGCAAAATCTCACTTGTTTCTCTCTGCTCCTGGAACAGTCAGACTTCACAGTAGGAGGAGAAAAAGGTCTGAATATCTAAGCTGCAGTTTGGGAATTAAAACTCCATCAGCATAGAGTGTTTTGCCCATTCCTGTATAAATAAATATCACAAAATGTTTTTTAGATTCTGCCTTGTCTATTACTGAAAACAAAAGTATTTGTACTTCCAAAATGATCCTCAGAGAGTTACTTTGCATTTACAGAGATTTTCAGATTGGCAGGGAGCCACTGGACAACTTATTGAAAGTTAGTGAAAGCAAGAAGCAATATAAGAAATTATACTTGGAAGCACAATTTCACAGGTATTACTGGGCCAATTCAGACTTTGCTTGCAGGGGAGAACGAGGATAACAATATAACTCACTTTAGAAAATGAATATATTGTTTCAAAAAATAAACCTTGTTACCACATCTATCTCTGACATAGTCTTTCAGACGAAAATAATCCTTGAAAGAAAAGGAAAAAAAGCCAATTCTGCTAGTTGTTGAGTAAAGCTATCATGAGAAGGATAGTCAGAGCACAAGCACCTAAGCTTGGTTGTTCTTTTTGCAGAGGTTAAGAGTGCAAATATAAACTAAAATTAATAAAAGCTTTTTTTTTTTCTTTTTGTTCACACATTTTTTGAATTTATCCTGCCTATTTGTTTGAAATCATTTGCCAGTTTCTTAAAAAATATTGTTCCGCCTTTTGAATGGTCTTCCTGTGATTTATGGTAAGGGTTCACTATTCAAATGTCAAAAGTATAAATGTGGTTAGCTTCTTAAACTGCAAGATATTGTTTCTGCTCCCCGACCGGGTGATTTATGTAAGGCAATGAATTGTAAATTACAAGCATAACAATGGAGAATTAGCACTAACTTGCAGAGCCTGGCTCCTCGTCCCTGCAGGCTTCAAGCGCTCCCTTTGCGAGCAGCGATAGCACAGTGGAAGGAGATATATATATATTTACTGGAAGGAGATATACATATATAAATATATATATGTACTTTTATGCTGAGATACTGTGGAGACTATTGTGCTGGGGCAGGAGGTTGAGGGGAGCTTGGCTGAAACGCCATGCATGTGGATGACAACTGTTTAAGCTGCAGCTTTAAAGTAGGAGCAGCTTTTTCCCTTCACTTCTCTGTGTTCTCCTCATTCCTGAATTTCTCCGGAGCACTGAAAGCCTTGGGATTCACTCAAATGGCTTGGGATTTTCACATATGCCAGTATGGTGCAGCAGCCATTTTAGGAGAGGTGAAGTAAAGCAGGGGAGCCCAGCAAAGAGCCATCACTCCAGCTGACACAGCTCCCTTGGGCCTGCTCATCACTTGTAATCCCATCCCAATCTCATCCACTTTGGGGCCTCCACCGTGAAAAACTGAAGTATTTCAGGATTTAGGACTTGACAATACGCCCGCCTCAGTGCAGCAGCTGCAGGACAACAGGGCTGTAGGAAATGGCGGCCAGAGCAGAAAGCGCCCCCTGGGGCCAGGGCTGAGATCTGCCTCGCTCAGGAAGCCGTCCCTCTTTCCAGAGGGTTCCAGGGCCCCTGTGCTGTGCAGCCCTCATGCTCGGGCTGCCAGTGCCATGACACCTGAACAGAGCAGCTGCCATGGCCATGGGGGTGAGGGAGAGGAAAGAAGTCCTTCATGACAGAAGTCTTACCACACAGAAGTCCTTGATGGAGGAAGTTAAGGCCAAGAAGAAAAAAAAAAAGAGAGGGAAAAAAAGGCCTTGAAGTGCTAAGGAAATATTGCCTAATCTTAAATTATTTTTCTGTTTTATTCACTTTTAACCATACCTGGCTGAGTTATCATAGCCAAGGCTGTTAAGGTGCGGATGTTTTTGACTTTCCAGCCAAAAACAGGCAGGCTGAAGCTCAGTTGTACCTGTAAAAAGACTACAAGACTTGTCTAGCTGTCATCTTTTAAGAATAGAGCCTTTAAAAGTAAAATCTATCTTCTGTGGAAGCTTGTGGGAGACATTTTTGTGGGGCATTGTTAGGTTAGGGAGTAGGGAAATGGGTGGAGGGCAGCACTCCATTGATCAGTAGGAAAGGACTGATTCACCCAGATCTAACGATGACAGTGAATACTATATTTATTTTAAGAAATGACCCCGAAGAGGCTAAACAATAGCTAGGGACCTAGGTCAGAGCTCTCCTAGGTCTGATCCCTGTAAAACATGCTTCTGCCTGTATAGGATGGGTGTGCGTTGGATGGGAGAAGATAATTTGAAGAGGATGCTTTAATCAGGGAGTCACCTGTGAAATCACAAATAAGCTGATTTTTTATACTCTTAGCATGACATGCATATTATATGGAGAACTGAAGTGAATATGATGATGGTTAAAGTGCCTAAAAAATTACCATGATGATGGTTCAAATGCCTAAAATTTACCAGTAATTTCATCGTGATTGATTGTATATCTATATCTATATATATGTGTGTGTGTGTGTGTGTGTACACATTTTGGTAATTTTATGCTCAGTTCTGGGGATTTATAAAAAAGGAAAGTGTCTGGGAACATAAATGAAATGGACCAAGCATAAGGTTATAGTGGCATATTGAAATGCCACTACATATACAGCACCATATAACTGAAGATCAGGACATCTGAATGCAGTTGAAAAATAATTCCTCTAGAACTGATGAGGCAGGATCAGTATTAGTTTAGAGGATTACATGGCCTAAAAAAGGAGCAAAATGCTGTTAAAGGGTGAACCAAGCTGAGTTTCTGACTTTTGAATATTCTCTTTTCAAAAGGCGTGTTACAGATTCCAGAGCACCTGCCGAAGGCTGCAGAGCTGACAGGCCTGCCAGATGCAAGGCAGCTCTCTTGGCAAGGCGTTTTTGTAATCCTCGGGTTTGCCGGTATGATGGGAACTGCTGTTTCCACACTGCTCTAAGCACATGAGATTTGCTTTGTGTCACCAGTGTTCTATGCAGGGAAGGCTATGCACTAAGTTGACTTTTGGCAGGGTTCAAGGGAGAACAGCTGTACAGTCAGTAATTAATTCCATAATTGCTTTAGCCTAGACCAAAACTGAGACAAACCTTAAGGAGAAACACAATGCTGACAACACTGTGATCATCTGTCTGTGGAGCCAGGAAATACTAACAAAATATGCCAACAACATCAAGGAAAAGCTCAGCAGACCTGAACCCCCATCATCAGAAGTGCAGCAAGGCCTTTTGAAAGCAGTATTTCCACAATACTAATATACTCAGTTTCTCTCCACAAGTTAGTAAAGCCTCCACACTTAGTGAAAAAGCCATGAAGGGCAGAGAGAAGTACTGGTATCTGAGTCCTCCTGGAGAAACTTCTTCCTGTCATTTGCATCTGGAAATCTAGTGGAGAATACATCCCACTTCTTTCCATAATTTCTGCTTAGATGCTTTCCAGGATGTTGCCAGTCCCTCAACAGAGGTTAAGCTTCTTCTGGACAGAGACACACCAAGAAACATATGCATTGTTTTCAGTATTTCCTTTCTAAGCATTGGTACCAGAGTGGCCTCCAAATGGGTCAGTAATAGTGGCTATTCTTTGCCTGAATTTTTGGTGCAGCTGTGCAAATGCTTCACATTGCCATAAACAGCATATCCGAGCAATGACACTTGCAGATTCCTGCAAAGGCCTGGAGTTTGAGGCCTCTCATTTAGACAAGCAATATCAGCAGGGTCTTTCCTTTTCCTGTCTAGATTCAGAACAGAAGATGATCTCATGGCTGCAGCCTCCTGAAGATGCTGGCAGAACATTCACATGCAATAGTTATGTTGAGGAGCTCCATGGGCAGCTGGCATTAAGAGTCCCATCACTCTACCTATTTACTGTAGGATATTTTAAAACACTTGGGTAGGATTTTTAACCTGTGCATTATCAGCTTAGTACAAAGAAAACATATGGCAAAAGCCCCATACAATCAGCTGAATACAACAATGATTGATCTTGACGATCTTGAGTACTCAAATATGAATACTTCAAATGAATACTGTTGGCTTAGATGTGACAATTCTTTTATGCGAATTTTTGAATAACCACATAAGTGAAGTAATATACTTTCTGAATGCCTTTAGATGTCCACCTTGGGTTTTAATTTTCTACCTCATAAAAATGATATTTGCATATTAAAGTGGTGAAACATCATCAAAATATCTTTACATGAGATGTAAAAAGGAAACCATATAGGAGAACATAACAAAATCTTTGTAGCTTTAGTAGTGACTACACAGCTTTTCACTGTAGTACTACTTGCCAATAATGATGCCTCACGTACAATTGTTGGTTTCTGAATGGCATCCACGACCAGTTTTCTGTACTTCATTGTAGAAGTTCCGCAAGTCTTGCACATTCTCTTTTCTGTGAAATTGGAAGAAGTTGCAGGTCTCACTCAGAAAAAAATAAAGGCAGTACTCATGATTTCAGCCTGAATGTTGATATTCATAATGGTACCTTCAACAGACCCACTAAATGCTGTTTCTGGACAAGTGTCTGAAGTGAAATGTATGTCCATGGATGTATTTATTTGTTTTATATATAAATATATATAAAACATATAAGAAATATATAAAGTACATAACTGTATATAAATATTTGTATGTATACATTTGGGTCCCACATTGTTGCTCACACACAGCCCAGTGCACAAGGGCCAGCATTTAAATGGTTTCTGACCACTGTGGAATGGGTAGCAGCAAAAGGGGAAATCCGCTTAAATCTAGTGATGGTGAAAAATTTCTGCCTACAGTGAGTAGATGGCATATGTACTGTGGCTGTCTGCCCTGTGAGTCAGTCGGTCCTTGGCAAGAGTCAAGAAAGTTTAGCAGACATCCATTATATTTTAATTTAGAAGCTATTTAGTGCACTTCCAGTACGTAGGTTTATGAAACCAGAAGTTTGGTTTTGGCTTCTATTCATCAGTTAGATGCACACTATTTATATACTTAAATTTAAAATACTGTTAAAAAAAAGTAATTCTTTTTCAATCTGCATCAGTGTAAATATGAAGTCATTATCAATTTTATTCATTCATTCTCCTCCTGATCATCAATAGCATACAGAAGCACCGATTCCATCTTTACATGTATAATCCTCAAAGTCTTGCTAATTCTTTATCAAATGTGCTGAGGAAAATGGACATTGAGTTCATATTCACTGCTACTTACTACTCATGATTTCCATTGGCAAAACACTTAAAAAAGTTCTGGAATTGATTATTTTTTTCTCTTGTTTCTGATTGATAAACGCAACTATTTTTCATAAGTAGCCCATTCAGTTAGTTTGTGCCAGCTATGGAGAAAGGATAATGGAGGGAAAAAAAAGGCAAATATGACAATGTCAATAGCCGGCACAGTGTGCTGCTTTTAGGTCCTAGCTTTTTGCAGAGTCCAGACACATTATTTTACTGGCACAGATCATAGTAAAAGATGAGAGGCAACACAAAACAAGAGTATTAATGTTATGACTAGTACTGCTGTTAAAATACAATGGTAGCAATCATTGGTATTACTGTCTGTGCTTTGTAGTTCTAATCAAAGATTGGAGACCACATGCGCTCGGATTTCTCCACAAAATCTTTTGATCCATAACTGCTATGTTTTTCACATCCTTTCTACTTAAGGAGACCTTTTACAAGAAAAAATAGAATCATTTTGTCATCTTCACCTATGGCCTAACCATGTGAGGGCAAAAATCAACACCATTTCATCTTCACCCATGGTTTATTTTGTTTTACATGGTAAGAATCAGGCTTGTGATGGGGCTCCGAGGCAAGGTTCTCCTCTGGACTCCCACCATGCGGCAGCAAGGGCTCTGTGTGCAAGGCCAGACAAGGTCTCCCAGCGCTGTCATGGGAAGAATGGTTGGTTGAACATTGTCAACCTTCTGCCTCCTGTGGAACATCTGGTTTCACCACTTCATGAAGAGGTAACAGCACTAGGGCACTATTCTGTCACCTTTCTCCAGGGAGATTCCCATCACAGCTTCGGGAAGATTAAGCTAAATAGTGCAGCTATGCAATTAACATTTGTATTGTTTTTTTTTATTAAGGAAAGCAGTAGACAAATGTCTATAAAACGAGTCAAGGCTTAATCTAACTAGCCACTGGTTGCCACTGATGACCTCAAAAATACAATGGTAGCATTCTCCATTAAAAAAGCAAGCAAGAAAAAAGAAGTATTAAAAACCAACTATGCATTCTATACATTTGAAAGGAAGGCCAACAAAGATGTTTTGTTGGCTTTGAAAGGCATTACTGCTGCAGTAATGCAGTCTCAGTGCAAATGTGTGCAAATCTTTTTCTCATTGTGGTAAAAGAGTGATTTCCTCATATACAATAAAACACCTACTGTTTCTATTAGCTGATACAGAATCTCATTTGAGTCACACATGGCCTCACTGATGAGCGATGAATGGCATCTGACATGAAATTCACGTAGGTCAAGGTTGAATATTCTGAAGAATTTTAAATGTATTTTTTTTATTTAGTTCTGTTCTTCCCCCATTGTATATTCCCTTTTTAACTAGGAACAGGAGTTGCCAAACTGCCCAAAAGCAACGTCACTTTTGTGGTATTGCTGAGCCAGCCTGAAGCAGGAAGTGTCAAAAGGTCTGACTATGTTGGCGACGAGTTTGGGTAACTTATCCCCATTGAAAGGAAATTCCTTATTTTGGAAGATTTGCTAATTGCCACCGCCTTTTGCCAATGCACCATAAATTATCAGAAAACAAAATTGCTTTCATTCTGGCTAATTAAAAAAAGGCAAAAGTTAAAAAGTTTAGCTGTTAAACTAAAAAAAGAAAAAAAACTTAATGTTCTCTGATGAGGGGAAAGAAACCTCTCCACTAAATCAAGCTCAGAGCTGTGCTCTTTTGAGAGGCTCCAGCATTACTAAACATCTGCTTGCCTCTTAGTAACTAAACCACATTTCTGGGAAGAACAAATAAAACTATTATTTCCCTACATTTTCTCTGGATACAAGTTGCATGAAGTCAAAAACAGAATTAGTAGTATTGCAGTGCCTAAGGAAAAAAAAAAGTGACAATTGATAATGGCAACCACGTTAAAGATATCTTCATTAAATATTTGAATGCATCCAGTGGGGACTAGTTATTTCCAGAGGACAAGGCATACTTAGGGTGAGCTGGGTCTCTAGCGGTACCAGAAGACAAAGCTCCCTAATGCATGCTGAAGAGTTAGAAGGCTGCAGAAACTGAAAATGCAGGGGTTAATTTTCATACTAAGCTCACATTTAGAAAAACATGAAACAGATGTTCATATCAAAATCTGGTATTTTTTTCCTTAAGAGCCAAACATGAAAAAGAAGTGAAGTTAAAGCATGCATGCTAATAGCTCCTTTCAAATAGTTTAGTCTTTTTCAAATGCATAGATGCTCAGAAAATCTTGGTCTAAGCATTTCTGGTAACTTAAAAAAAAAAAGGCTCTTCTGGCTTAAGCCAACAGAGTTGCTGTTCTATCTCAATAGGAAAGAACTTTTCTCCTGGGGTCTTCTGTCTCACCATTGAATTCTTGTGCTAAATTAACTTACTAATCGGCATGTACGTATGTCTGTACATAGAAGGGTAACATGTGGCAAACAGGCAACCTGTAACAGAGAGAAACTGCCTCCTCTAAGACTGTTCATGTAAAGAAAGATACAAATAGCAGTTAGAAGTGTACGTTGCCAGGTTCCTCTGTGATCAAAGCTATAGCCCTATTCAGACGTGACACTATGAATGAAAAATGTAACACAAATAGCACAGAATCAATGATAAACCGTATTCAGCATTCTTCTGCAATTTGCAGTATTATTGCTTTGCTCATCTGACACCTCGGGACCATTTTGGACTGGCAACTGCTGCATGTGCTATAGCTCACCAGACTAAAGCATCTCTCACTCTGCAATGGAGTTTGAGATTAAAGCAACAGACTGAATAGGTATTTGCAGACTAGGTTTTCTCTATTGGGTAGTGGAAAAAGAAAGAAAGAGGGGGGAAAATAGCTAAAACAGGTGGTGCTCTTTCACATTGGCTAATCATCTACTGAAGGGAACTGCTGGACTTCAAGGCAGAATGCAATCCTGCCCAGACATGGCTGAGCTTTCCCTCAAAGAGCAAATCCAAGTGCCGGAAGCACAAGTGTATGAAGTAGTCCACGCTCCTGGTCACACAGGAGCCGTGTAGGTACAGCTTATGTTTGCCCTCAACTAGCTAGAGTACCTCTGCATTTCCTCTTGTGTGCCTATTGATAATCCTACTCTCTTGAAGTACCTATGAAGCCAGTCCTAAATCTAAATAAACCTACTAATATGAAAAATAATTAGGTTGTAGATCCTGGATCTTGGACTTAAGCCAGGCTACCCCAAACTACGGTATCAGTCAAAAGGTACTGTCTTCCTTCCTGTGGGAAGGGATGACCTGCTGATCCTGTGGCATGACTAAAGCATTTTCATCATGTCATGTGCCAAGGGGGTTTATTTCAGCAGGGTACGCAGCAGAAGGGCAGTTCTGCCAGAGCAAACGCACCTGCGCCGAGGGCCAGGCCGGTGCAGCAGGGATGCTGCGGCGGGAGGCAGCCGGCCGAGGTGCTGCCGTAGCGCGGATGTGTGCGCAAGGCATAAGGTCGGCAGTGGGACACTGGAAAATGTCCCAGTTCTTACTGTTACTCTCTCCCCCTTACAGTAACAGTGGGCTATTGGCAGCTCAATGAAAAATGCCTCATGCAGAGGAGCTGCATGCCACAGAAAATTAACTATTGCTGTCTCATTTAATTTGACCACTGAAACAGTTATTCCCTTAGTAATGTCATTTTTTTGGCATAGACACCACATCTGTCTGCTTCTGATTTTTTTATTATTATTAATGCGGCTTTTGAGTATATGAAACGGTTTGCACCAAATTACAGGGTTTTAGCAGTAGACGACCTCTCTCTGCAGGCATACATATGCAGAGCCATATTCACCTACACCTGTATGTTAGTGGTGGTATCTCTCTCAGTTCCTTCTTTTAATTCTTCTGTGATGCCCAGTATTCCCTTTTTTCTCCACCAGAGGCAAAGCAGATCATGCCTTAGGCAAGTTGTGTTACTGTGCACTAGGGTATTACGTACATAATCCAAGACATAACACATTATTTTAGCTTTTTTTTTTCTTTAATTTGATTAGCTTTTTATATTGCTTTCTAGTACTCTGCTTCACTGACACTATTTTTGCCTTAAGCATGTTTAACGCAGGCTGTGTTACTACTATGTGTGTATACACACATATATATACACACACACTATATAGATATACAGACACATAGTAAGGAACTTGCTACAACTGACAAGGCACACTGAAATAATTTAAAATTCTGTACTAACAGCCACTGCAGAAGGCAGTATATAAGAAAATGACTTGCATAATTAATATCAACATCCATAACCCTCACGCGGGTGAAGCAGCATATGTAACTAGGCAAATAGACAACAGCAGCGTTGGACTTCTCTTCCACAATTCTTTAATTTATCCCTGAATGAAAGTGATGAAATGTTAGTTGTTTTTGCACGTGTGAAAAGATCTTGCACAGAGGACTCATGTCTAAGAACATGCACGTGGTGTTTTTACAGCAAAAATAATGTTGGTTTGCAATGCCTAGGTATATAGTATTTTTACTAGAGCTGTGAGAGTTTAAAAAAGCCAACTGAGCAGGCATGCATGAATGTGTCTTTACCCTCAACCCTTCTCTGAAGAGTTTAATTTAACTTAAACTCATTCAGAAATAAGGAGAGAAAATGAGAGGAAGAAGAAGGAGGACCAAAACTGGGGAAAAATGAGCATAACTGAATACAAAAACAGTTTCACCTGTTTTCAGAGTTACTGTGAAAATAATTGTCTTTCCAACACTTTCTTATTTAGGTAAAAGAAAAGAAAAAAGAATACATGTAATGGGCCATGGGAAGGTTATGGAGTAATAGAGTAGCTACATCCAACTGAAAAGACATTTAATTTGCAGTTTGCCAGATACCCTTCTGGCAACGTAATATTAAGGTTTTTATATACTGTGGGATATATCTTGTTCCCTGAGTCAAATCTGGCTGCATTTTTTTGGTGGAGTAGGGTTAATGGGAGCTGACGAATATTGTGATCTGGCTATAACTTGTGGAAGGAGAAGACGAGGTAGACAAGAAAGATGTTCTGAGATGAGTTTTGAATGAAGACATTATGGTCAGCAGGATACAGAAACATGGTCTCAGAGGGAGAGAAGACGACTAGAAACAACAAATCGACAGTAAAGAGAAAAAAAATTATGAACTATTAATACTGACACTAGTATGTATCCAAAGTTTTCTAGAAGTATGTATGTATCCAAAGTTTTCATTAAGTTTAATGTCCCCAACTCGACCACCACACTATTTCAGTGTTTATACACACATTATAAACCAGGTACATTTGATATGGCATTCATTAGCCTGTGGTAGTTCATTCTTTGGGGTCTTGTAATCACAAGAGTAACTCTTTAGACAGTTGACTTCAGTTATTCTTTCCTGGGCTTGTTAATATGCTAGCTCTATAATGTGATTCCAATGCATTGATGGTTTCTATTAAATAATGAATAAAACACCTTTAGGGAAGCCAGCTAGAAATACATGGCATTTAATGTTAGGTATCTGCAGATGACTGATAAAACTAGCTTAGCTGTTTTGGGCTGTAGGAGAAATTTTAACATAGTTTCATGTTGGAAGGCACAGCAGCAAACCCATCTGATTGCCAATGAAAATATTTATTTATGAAAATAACCTATTTCATATTTATTTCATAAATTAGAAGAAAGATCTGAGATAAATGTTCAGCTCATCTGGTTCATAACGATAAGCATGACTATGGTGGGTAGAGTAGAAAGATGAACTAATTCCAGATTTTCTCTGAAGCCACACTTCAGAGAAGTGTTCTTCTAGGGAATTTAAAATTCTCCAGTGTCATTGGAAGGGTGGTAGGAACAGGCTTGTTAAAAACTTTTCTTTTTACGGCTGTAGTAGGCTGATGTATAAAATTGAAGGTTTGCTAATGACAGACATCCCGTCTTTTGAATACTGAGGAAAACTTTTCAGCATAAAACTCAGTATTGAAAAGTATTGAAAATTGTCTCTTCTGCAAAGTAAGGATGATTTCCAGTATCATTAGCAATTGTTCCCGAGCAGATTCTGTTTTGGATTATATTATATATACAATGGGAATTTATTTGAGGTTTCCCGAGTTCTCTAGTTCCATTCCCATGAGCTAACAGACAGTAGATCAAGTGCTTAGCAGTCAAGTATTCCCATGGCAAATATCCACCAATGTCCCTTTCATCTGATGCAGTGGCGTAATGCCCATTCTTCTGCTTCATCATTCTCTTTCAGTACGTACAAAGTTCCAGTAAAGGGCAATACCATGTATTAGGCTATGTGGGAGACGTTAAGCTTACTCTTTAAAACCTTATGGTTCTGTTTCATTTTTTTGCTGACCACTGGAAACAATTACAGCACAGACAGCACATGAGAATGTCTGACAGCATCTTCAGGCCCTTCACACTCAATAGCTTGATGATAACATTTAGCTTTTTGTTTATTACAATCACAGCGCAGAGCATATGTTTGTATCAATAGCCTACATATGGGCAAGAACGAAGCAACTGATTTTTCTAGGTGACTCATGAGATATCTATCAAATAAACAAAAGATCTGTCAAATAAATAAAATATATTTTCTAAACTGTCTAAACTGTTCTTTATTTCTGTCTTCGTGACAAGCAGCACACTGACTGCCACTGCTATCCCTTTATATGCAGTTTTTTGTGCTCAGCATTTCTGAAAATTTGTCATGTTCACAGTGATTGTAGGTATCACATCTTTACCATTACAGTTTATTTGTTCCCTGGGAAGCTTTTCATAGTCTTGTCTTTGCCTAACAGTATTCTAAATAAGATTAAATAAGGAAGTTGGAAAATACATGGAGATAGTTACCGTATATGCTGTCCTTCTTTACAGGCACCTTACTTCTCAAGGAAGAACCAAAGTTTGTATAGAAGGTGCTTTCTTTGCATAAGGTTAGCTTAAGGGCTATACATAAGCCATAAAGGAGACTGATCCATTTTGGACGGGAGAATTCAGCAGCTTCTGAAGACAAAGATCTAGAGGTTGTGGAAGTGAGGAAGACAAGACAAAGAACAATATATTAAGACAAGAAAATCCCAGCTATTCAAGAAATTTATGCTAACGACAACCAGTTTGCAGGCAATTTCTTGTATGAAGAGAAAGAGAAATGATATATTAGGAGGACAGCATTTACTGTCCAGACTAGTTCCAAATCTTGGCTAGAGGCTAGGTAGTAGTGGAGATTGTCTCACTTGCACACTATGGAAACTGTGACTAGAAAGCTGGCTGTTGCTGGCAGAGCATATTCAGGTATAGGCAAAGATAGAGCTAATTGCATTTCCAAAGTTGAGCTTAAAGTCAGTGGTTACTATTATTCTAACTAATATATAGATAAGACTTCCATAAGTCAGGATCTGTAAGTGTTCCTACACTTTTTTTCCTGTACAATTCCCACAGTTTTCCCATAATGTTTTTGAGTTCTGGAAGCCAGGGAACCTTTGAATCCTTTGAGGCTGGCAGGATGGCATGAAGCAAGGTCAGTTGTGTGCTAACTAAATAGCATAAATGCTGATCGAAATGGAGTCACCAGTTCAGTAACTGGGAGGGTTTTGAGAAAAAGCTGCACTTTTTAAAGGTTTGTCTCAGTTTATTTTTTGATAAGCAACCCAAAATGTGGCTAGATTTTATGAACATCTTTTCTGTAAAGTGGACATGAAATTCAAAGAAACATCAGTCATAGACATTATTGATACCTTCTAAGTTTTGACCCCACATACATTTCATATTTTAACTCAAATTGACACATTTCATGACAAAAGTAAACACAAAGAAACAATAAAACCATTGAATTTCTTGTTATATTTTATAAAAACAATTTTACTGGAAATTTTTGTTCAAAGATATTTTGATTTTCATGTTACTTGAATTAAAGATAGACTCTTTAGATGCATTTAAAAA
>JAUBOD010000907.1:4909637-4969653 GCA_032353885.1 Nothura maculosa
CTCTAGAAGTAACTTAATGTTTCTTTTGCATATGAGAATGATGATCTATTCTTGGCTCAAGAATAATATAAATACACATTCCTCAGAGGAGAGGGGAGATGAACGACTGACAAGGGTTTTTTCAAAGAAAATTTTTTAGAAGAGGACGTCTTGTTGAAAATGGCTGAAACGGATAAAAGTGGGTTGGTGTGTATTCATTTCCGTCATTCAAATGCCTGAATAGTGACTGCTGTCAGCAGGAGAAAAAAACATGACAGCTTTCCAGACATTTAATTTATATGCTATTTATAATTACTTATACACTGTAGTTCTTAGAGAATAAATTCTGACATAGTTGCTGCTATGCCATGCCTATTCCAGCAAAAATAAAGAGTGCTAAGCACCACAGATACAGCAATCATTTATTAAAAACTCATCTGTAATTATACAGATTAAGTAGTACTCCAGTCTCTTATTTTGTCTGTCTTCAATAAATTATAAATTTATTGTTCATGCTTAAATACCTACTAGCTATAGCAGTGTTTGGGCCTTACGTTAGTATTTCATGGGAATCCCTGACAACTGGCCAGGTACAGAGAGGTTCACTTTTCTGTACATTCACCTCTGTGTGTTGGCCTGCCAAAAGGGTGCTTGCCAGCACTCTGGCATAAGAAGGGTAAAACAAGTGGGCTGAGTATGTATGCACGAGAGTTTTGGACCATAAGAGTGGCCATGCCTTAAGTTTAACAGTCGTGTACTGTGCAGGAAGTCCTATCCCATCCTTATGCTCTGCTGAGGTAAAAAAAATCTGGTGTGTCCTAAGTGGAACAGTAACCATAAGGATATTTACTTCAGATGGTTGGTTATGTTGAAATGGATGATTAGCAAATCTGAATGGTCCACAAAGATTAATCTCATGCCAAGTATCAGAATTTCTTCTGCCACCACCTTTACATTTTAATTCAAAGTAGAAGAAAATGAGTGAGACTAATAAAGTCCTAGTGTCTGCATGGAACATTTGGTCTGTGTCTTTTACATAGATATAACATGAAATAGAATACTTAAATTTTACATGGAAAGACTCATTGAATCATCATGCAGAATGAATTTTTAAGCTTTGGAAATCTCTTCATCTGCATCTTTCCTGACTGTACATTTATTAGTTTCTTTCTCTGGAGTATGGCTAACATTTGATACCAAAGGGCGATCTTAAAATAGGCAAAACTGCATTTATATGGCATTTCCAGAATGTAATCAGATATTCCTTGGCTAATAAACTTATCCCAAACAGGAGTGTGCAGGGGAGCATTTTAAATAAGAAAACATCAGTTTAAAAAGGGCAATACAAATATTACTACTACAAGATAAGTCTTGCATACTGTAACTTGCATAGCATACCTGTTTCCTTCACGTTTCTTCCTTTTATTATGTTGTACATCTCTGTAGATGAAAAATAAAATCATGGAAATATTAGTCATTGAAGTAAGAGAAATTCTCCTACCAATGGTATTCTTCTCATCCTATTTTGTCTGAGATATCATGCTCTTGAATAAGATAATTTGATATTATGCTCAATTCTTAGTGGTTTCATTTCTTTATTTTTGTCCACTGCAGTTTGAATTGAAGTGATATTTTTCCCAAAAAAATGTAAAGACTGTTTCAATCCAAATTGCAGGGGCCCCCCAAAACAAAAAGTTTGCATAAGTATCAAATTGTATCTATATTTTATTCTGGTTGCTTTTTCAAAAGAAGTAGGTTTCTTCTCATACTAATTTTTAGATATGATCTGAGTGGAAGCTAAAACCAATCCCTAAATTTACCTGCCCAGTATCTCACACAACGAGAAACCCAGTGATGACAACTAATCTGTAGAGCAGTTTACACTGAAGCAAAAATGTTATTGAAAAAATAATGTGGTTTGGCAACTCTACACACCTCCTTTCTTGACTCACTTCTGTCTTGGGCATAATTGTTGGCAGGTTGCAGTTCTTTATGTTATTGTTTGCTCTGCTGCTCTTTCCCCAAGGCAGCCCTGGTGGAGCCTTAACCACATCCGGGCTCCCCAGGATGGGACCTCACCAAGCACATGGCTCCAACACTCCGCTCTTCTGTCCTCCCTCAGCACTATTAAATGCCATACCATAGGCCTGCTCCCTTCTATAACAGTTTTCTTCTAAATATGATGCTTACCTCCATTCTCAGGTCACCATCTCACCAAAGTCCATTTTGAACACACACGCAAAGTCAACTGGAATTCAGCTTAAATCCAGAAAGATGCGGTCTGGTTGAGCCTCGTGTCGAGCCCCTTCTGCTGCTGTAGTCTTGACTTGTGAGGCAGCCCTATGGCAGCAGAGCAGCTGACCTTTCAGCTCAGCAGTGTCTTTCATTTATAATTTCATTTTCTATCTGAAAACAGAACCTCTGGGTGAATAGACCATGTGAAAGTTTCACAGGAAAGAAACTAGTGGATAAACTTATCGAAGAGAGTAATGGACAGCCACAAGTGTAGGTTGACTTGCAGCCACCACACTATATCTCAACTTCTCTGCCTTTAATCACCAAGGGGAGATGTGAAAAATATAGAAAAGAAAACAAGGTGCAAATTTTAAATGCTTTTTAGAGATTTAGTACTCTGGAACCTGTTTATCTAAAACAAAGCAAACGTTATTTTCAGTAACTTGTGCTTGAGACTTATTTCCCATACACTCCATAGATTAACAAAGCATGTTTTTAGATTTGTTAACATTTCATAAAAACTAAACACTCCAGGGGAAAATAAATAGCTTTTATTCTGCAGTGTGGTTGAATTTCCTTTTGGTTGGAATCTTAGCTGGGTGCTCCTAGTACTTACAATCAATTACAATCAAACACAGTCAAGAAAATTGAATGTAAGAAACAGGTTTGTATCTGTGTATAGAGACCATCATTCTATCATAATGTCATGTTCATTAGGAGAGGAAAACACACCCCTATTAATCTTATTTGTTTTAAGGTCTTAAGGAAATCTGGCAAAAATATAGATTTGCATGAGTAATCAGAACAGTCATTGGGAGGTTTAGAAACTGAATCATTGACTTAATCCATATGTTTGAGCATGGATCTCTGAAATGTACCATGCATGTTCAGAGATGAAAATTAGAGCACAATTTTAGGAAAATCAACTGAAAAAAGAATAATTAAACTTCTAACTATCTGATAGTAAAATGTAGTAAGTTACATTTATTAGTGACATTTGGAGTCATGTTTGAAAGACAAGGCATGTATTGTGAAGTTATGCTAATGTTTTTTTCCTGGAATTTTATTTGACACTCCATAAAGCATAACAAAACTCATTATATTTAATTGAACAAAATCACCAATGGAAGAATATCTACATGCTGGCATCGCCACTCTATATGTACTTGCATTCAAGGTTGTAAGAGTTGAAAAAAGTGACACCTAAGAAAGCTGTAATACTCATTAGCAAGTTCTTTCACAGCTTTCAGGTCTGGCCAAACAGAAGTGTTAAAACACATTTTCACCTAAGAGCATGTGAGCTGATCACTTAAATGGCATCAGGAGGTATTGGGCAGGGAATTAAATTACTGTAAAGTATGAGCTAAAAATATTAGCATTTTATGAGTGTTTAATTCAGGAACATATACATGCATTCACACACATAGATGGACTTTTTGCATTTAGCATTAATTTTGGAAACATTTAGAACCAAATGCCTTCTCTTTTAAGTGATTCATAAGATAACATGTGCCAAATAATCTTAAAAGTATGCATAATGAACTGAAAGTATAGCTTCTAGTTTACTTGTACTACAGAGTTCCTTGTGTTATTTCTTGCTCTACCAAACCTGAGAACATATCTCAGATTTCTATTTTAATCATGAGCTTGCTCATTTGCATTATCCTGTGATCTGCTGCAAATAACCAACTCCACTTACTGCTGCTAAAATAAGTTCACTGTTACATGAAAGGGCAGTGCTGGTAGTGAACTCAATGTGAAAGGTTTGCTCTTGGAGCAACAAAACTGTTTTCTCTTGACTCCCTCCTCCTTTTTTCTCCTGTCTTACAGGGATGGAAAGATCAAACACCATCTTGAACACAATAGTTCTATGCTTCGCCAACAAAATGCCACTTTATAACAACACAATCAAAAAAAAAAAAAGTAAAAAAAAAAAAGTCTGTTGTTCAACCATCCCTCTGAAAAGACCTTAGCTCTCTCTGCCATTGCTGTGTAAAGTGAGCTCCAAATCTGCCATGTCACTTTGCAGCTCTGCGCACACTGCCTCCCCCTAATGTCTTCCCATCATTAGACTTGAGTCCTAGGCTAATAGCAGATCCACAGTGCTAGTACATGTTTCACCAGGATTTGGAAAAATCCTTTAAATAGATTTTTATTGGTTTTTAAGAACAAGGCTATTTTGTGTTAATAATGGGCATACATTAGGCTTTAGATAATTGCTTTATGTAACTTAAAGTTTTGCCTTTCAGCTAAATAAACAGTGTATGTGTTCACAGGTGTATTGTCCTCAAGGGCATTCTGCTTTTCAGGGTGGCAGCTGCTGCCAAGGTGTTGCTGATACAGCTCTGTGTATAATTTATTGGAAACAGGTGCTGGCTTATGATGAAGATAGACAGGAAACTAAAGCAGACAACATGTTTAACCACCATTTAAAAAGTTCAGGTTCAGAAAGACAACGTGTCTGAGATGTTTGGTGGATGTTGCCAGAGTCTTAGTTTATAAGCTCCCACAAGTCCCCATAAGGAGTAGATTGTCCATGAGCTTCAGAAATTGCTTTCTAATGAGCATTGCATGTTATGGTACCAGTTTTCATAGAGTACACACAATCTGCCATTTGTCATTATCAACAATTATCAAACATGTTCCTGGGCTAATGTTAAAAGTGATTGGAAAGAAGGCAACACCCAGGAGAATGCTCAGATCTGTGGGCACAGTGTTGGGTTCAGCTGCATCTTTGCAGGGTTCCCCAGTTTCCCTTCAACAAGAACACTGGAGACTTGTACTAAGCGCCAGCAACATGTAAGGACTAATATGCCAAAACAAGAGCGGGAGTCCAATTCCAGTTTATAGAAGAAATAAAGACACTCCAGAGCAGAGTAGCTCTGCCACCAGTAACATACTCCAATGCTAGTAATTCATATGTCAGATAGCTACAAGTGTGCTACTGTGCTGTACGGGATGCTGCTGCAACGTATTGGCACTGTACAGCAAGGGAGACCTGATCCAATGCACATGGGAATAGGTGGAAAGCCTTCTGCTGACCTCAGTGGGATTTGGATTAGATCCCAGGAGAAAAAAATGAACTTCTTTATATTGTGTGGCCAAGTTAAACTATTAACGTTACCTCAACTTTGCTTTTTCCCCTCGTCTTACTTCCCTTTGCTTTTATTGTAGTTTTAAACATTTGTAAAATAAGAAACTTTCAATAGGAGTTCATGAGGCTGTTTATTCATGGACAGCAGTTTGCATATTTTACCAAGTAATCTGCAGTTTAATCTCTAGTCTCTATAAGATACATATGTAGTAAATATGCATACTAAATATTTTTAAAAGAAGTTGTTAAAGTGTGTGCACAGTTCTTAAACCTCAAGCCTTAAATATCTCAATGATTTACATTTAAAAAAATACCCAAAGGCATTAGACCACATTACGGACTAATGGCCTGCCAAATTTCTTTTTTTTTTTTTTTCCATTTTTTTTGAAATGTTTGAGTTACATGTATGAGTGTAAAAAGGCAACTGAAACAACAAAATATGGTCAAGAAAATATTGACCCCAGGCTGAGACCTTATATGCCAACAATGTTGACAAAATTTTATACCAACCCTAGCAGGCATGTCATGTTTAATATTTACAGTATATGGGAAAAGCTTTGGCAATTTAATGGTTGTATTAATTTGAAAGACTTTTATGCAGGGTAGAAGCTTTTGCATTACCATTCCTAATTTATACCAGCCTTCCTTTTCATTCTCAAAGGATAAGTGATCTACAGTATTGGGGACAAGGATGGGAAAAAAGAAATGGCTCAAACATCAGCGAAGCTTTTGCTCTACCCCACCTTAACTCACATACCTGACTTGAACTGATCATCTCCTTCCATCTGATAGATAGTGCCATTTTCATGCTGTTTCACTTCTGGATTATGTTTTCATGCAAATTTTCCATAGAAAAGCAAATAGCTGGAATAAAAATAAATCTTTTCTTAAAAATTTAGAAAAATCTCTATTTACATTGAAAGCTGTTCAAATATTCAGTTAACAAACTTCTGTAAGGAATGATAATGTTTCATACCCTACCAAGTGATGAAATACAATGCCGCAAAACAAGTGGAGAAATGTGATGATTGATTATTAGACTCCTTAAACAAATAAATATGAACTAGTTAATGATACTCCTCTGTGATGAAAGTTTTACTGCATCAGTGCTCAATAAGGAAATAAATGGGTGGCAGGAATCAACTACTGCTTTAACCTAGAGCTTTGTACTTTACAGGTCTACTCTCCACCAACAAATTATCCTGAGAGAGGTGGTGGCTTGAGCACATGCACTGCTGTATATCAGAGATTAAATGGGGGCAATCAAGCTGTGAGTGCCACATGAATCAATGAGCCAACGTGCCCTCCCAGGTTACACTGCGGTCATGCCCTTTATAATCAGAAGAAAGGAATTGTGACGGAGCTGTGTGTCACAGCAGCATGTGAACGAGTTATGCCCTGATGATTAAAGAATGACTAAAAAGGCCCCCGCTTGATCACTAAAACAAACAAAAACAAACAAGCCCCACAGGATCAACATCCTGGCAGTTGATGAAAGTGGAAAGGCAGGATAGCCCTTTTCCCAATGCTGGCCTCGATCATTTCACAACATTTATTCCCAACAAACAGGCCCAAGTTGCCTTCTAGTCAATATAGTTATGTACTGGAGCTAATTGAAAAAAAAATAAAATAATGCAGCTAATAAAAATGTTTCATTACAGCTAATTACTGCTCCAGAATCCAGAAAGCTTCCATCTGGGATTGACACACTTATGACCTGATCCCGTCTATTACAGAGAAGTGGTGACTACTGCTTTACAGGAATATCTTCCATAATTGAAGAAACCCAAACTGTTGTCCACCCATACTTAAAAGGAGGAAGACTCCTTAGTGTTGTCTACCAGGATAGGTCATCCTCTGCCTGAAAGGTTTGTGACCCCAGGAAGGAGATCATTGTAGGTGGTTGGTAACAGCCCCCCAGAATACCCATGTAAATGGCACTGACCAGGGGCTCCTGGGGTGTCCTGAGCTCAGCATGGAGGGTTGGGGCAGAGGGAGCCAGGTGGACTGCGCTGGCTTCTTGGAAGTGCTGTGCCGAGTGCCTCATTCTGTACAGATAGACTGCAAACAAAACCAAATACGCAATTGCACAGGAATAAGTGATTGAAACTCCTTTCTCAGCAATCTCAGTAGGCATCTGGTAAGATTTTAGTCACTCTGCTTTCAGCGTGATACTCCCAACAGATGGTCCTTTTCAGTTCTGTTGGAAAATAAGATTGTTTTTAAAAATTACTTTTGAGTGAGGTACTTTATTTTGCATCAAGTTAGACACATTATATCAAAAACATAAAGCAAGCAAAATCAAAAGAAAACATTTCCGTTTTGACAAAATAAAATGATTCTGCCAAGCAAGGGTAAATTATTTTTATCTGTCATTTTCCTTTACTGAACATTTGTAAGTTTTTTTTCTAATTTGGAACTAAGCTACATGTAAAAATCTTATGTGAAATGAATCTCCTGTCTTTCACAGAGCTCTATTTTGCATCTTTTTCCATTATGAATGGAAAAAACAACAACCAAGAATAAATAAATGTCTCTCTACTCTACTGAATGAGCCTCCCAAAATGAGCTCCACTTGAACAACACTTACTCATCTTTAGTCTCAGCAGCGGGACTGAAGGCACCTATTTTTCCCCCATCTTCCACTTCTTTGGACACTTCCTACACAGGACAGTAAATGGAGAAAAAAAAAGGAAAAAAAGAAAAGGAAAATCAATAGCAATAATGTCAACTAAGTCATCATCTAGACTATGGGAAATCAGGTGCAGAGTCACTTTTGTTTTTTGTTACTCTATGCAGAGACAGTGAAGGATGGCAGAAATAGGTGAAGAATGGTTTGAGAAGGCTGACAGAAAACGTGAATCTTCCTCTTCTTAAAGCTGGTGGAATTCATGCTACAATTGGCAAAGCTTAATGGTGGCAAACATCAGAAGGCATTGCTGAAGAGTGAGAAAAGTTATACACTACAGCTTGGAGACAAATGGAAAAATAAGTTCCCCCCCATTATTACACAGAAAATCTGACAGCAGACAAAGAGCAGGCTTTGGGCAACACAAAGCAAGAGGTAGGGACCCAGACTTCCTGGAATTTAAATAAGGTTTCTGAATAATACATGTTTATCTTAGAGATCATTCTTAATTTGCCTGATTCAAACCTTTTTGTTCCCTTGTCTGCCTTGAGCTGCTGTGGCAGCCAGGAGCATCTTTCTGAAGCCTGTGTGTTTTTTTTCCCGATGTGTCAAGCACACTGGGAATACTGGAATGGCACTTTTCCTCATATATCAGCTAATGCTCTGCAGAAGATAAATGGAAATGAACAAATTAGCAGTAGACAAAGAAAAACAACTAGCACCTTGGCTCCCATCATAAGCATTATAGACAAAAAGGTATTTTAATAAACTTAAAAGTGTGCTAAAAAAAAAATTCCTTCACCTCACTGGATTAATGTTGGCACTGCTGTTTTTTCAACACTGCTCATGCGTCTTAGAAGCAATTCCTTTTCTTCTGTTAAGAGTTGCAAATGAACTGCTTCAAAAAATCTCAACAGTGTCTAAACTCAGAAAAGGACCTTTGGATCTTGAAGAATGAAAGGGATGGAGAAAATTACAAGATGCTTTTCTAATTAAAATTCTAGACATTTAATACTTCTATATGCATTTTAGTAATTAAGACTTGTGGAAAGCCAAATATGATCCAAATAATGAAATCCACTTATTCCTTCTCATACTTCTAACTGGGGCATAGAAGTCATAAAATCCTACCTCTCTCTTTCAACAGAAAAAGATATTTGTCCAATGAACAGTGAAGTGTGGACAATACTTCTGGAGTTATATGTACTCAATAAGTAGCTACATGGTTGCAATAGTTTGCCTTGTCAAAATTGCAATGTGAAACATGAATTATGCACATTACTGGTGCCAGTACCCTTAAAAAGTGCTTAAAATTATGAATTTTATGTCTCTATTAAAATGTCTGTCTCATGGAGATTTTCATAATATGGTTAAATCTAAAGAGTGTTTGAAGAGATTAGATTTACTGGATTAAGCAACTGTACCAAAGTCAGTGAAAATATAAACAATGCAAGTATTTTTTTGAAGGTAATGAGATTTACACCTGCTTTTTCCAGGGCTTAGCTTAGGTCTTAGTGCACAAAACAGTTGAAGGGCAATTCATACTTACTCAAACACTCAAGTTCTTTGGAACTTTAGTGTCCTACATACACTAATCCAAACCAGTGACAGTTATCCTGATCTCTAACAAGAATATGAATCATGACTCTTCTGAATAATGACCCAAAGACATTTTTTTACTATAGCATTTGTATCTAGTCAAGACAAGGCTAAAGACTTCTGAACTGTTTGTGGACAGTTTATAGATTGGATCTTAAAGGTTTTCCTAGATTTCCCCCTTTGCTGAAGTTCTAGGATATAAGTGTAGTTTTTTGCTTCCTACATATAGAATAAAATAATTTAGACCATATCAACTTAGTTTTCTATTAAAAAGATAGCTGTTCCATAGGTCTTTGGTCTTCTTGTCCAAAGATATATAGAAGTTACAGCATATACTCCATCAGTGCTTATTTATCTAGGAGTCAAAAACATCAGCCTTTCCAGAGTATCAGTCCAGATAAACACACTGCATTTCAGGCACTTGCTTCATAAGACAGAATAATATACTAAAACACTGAAAAAAATAGATCCATTCAGCTACCAGTGTAGCAGGGGAGAGGGAAGAAATTCCCCCTTACATTCATTCCAAAAGAGCAAGGGCACTTTTTCTGTCAACAGAGGCTGGACTATCTTTACCAAAAAAAGAAAGAAGTAAAGAATAGGAAAATGCTTCATATTCAATCACATTTTAAACAGAGTTACTTCTGAGCTTTGCTTTTTCCAGTGCTCCAGATGTGTGAATGATTTACTCTCCTGCTTTGTTCAGGTAGGAGCAATAAGATCATGGCCGAGGACATCTGCTCTGTCGTAAATAAAGCATAACAGAGCACAGTCGAGTCTTTGATGTTTTGAATCCAAGACGAGCAGGGCAGTTGGAGGGGCTGAAGGGCTGCCTCGTTCATGGTGGCTGTTGGAGCCTCAGCATCCCTGCCATGGAGCAAGCACCATCCTGCCTGCAGGCCCTGGCAGCTGCTCACACAAAAGCTCTACCCTGGGAACGGCGCAGATACCCATTGCCTCATGCTCTCAACAACTTCATCGTTAAGTCTTGATTCATGCCGTGTGTACAAATCTATACCCTTCTTGTCCTTAGTGGATAAGATATCTTCTGGGCAAACTCATAATCAGTGGTCAGAACACCCCAGGAATCCCCTTTTGGGGCAGAGATGGGAAAAGTGCAGCTCTGATTTCTGGTCTGGAGAGAAGCTGGGTCTTTCCTAGCTGCTTTGGAACTAGCAAAGAGGGAACTAGCCTGAAATCGCACCAGCAGGGATCCATTCCCCCGGAGACTGTTCTGCTGACAGATCTCTTTCAAAATACTGTAGATTCTGGCTGTGTCCCATCACTTTCCAAAAGCTAAAAGGAGCAGATGTCCAAGAAGCGGCTAAGCAAGACGATGACTCTCCTATACCACAGGATCACCAGATGTCCTGTGTAGGCAGTTTAAACATTGCTTCTCGGTGCCGGGCCAGAGTAAAGCGCTGAGGCTCTGACATGGCTTTGGAAATGATTTGCCTCACAAGCACAGCCTGTGGTTTTTCTGTTCTCTAAAAACAGAGGCCTATTTGAAAAGGAAGCCATTAAAATATGAGGGCAGAGATGAGTGTGCAGCTTCGCTTTATTTCAGTGATTTCTAGGGCTGGTCTTTTTGCAAAGCCAACAAAGTTGGACCTTAAACTGGACGGATCTAGTTTTCTTTGCTCTATCACCACCAAGTCATTAATTTTAGCTGAAATTATAAAGAGTGTGGAGGAAGGAAGACAGCAATACCTCCAAGGAACACAGTATTGGAAAAAGAAAAGAAAATGGGGAAGAGCTATCCTCAAAGGGATTACAAAACAAAGTGAAAAAGAATTAAAAAGGAGGTCATATGAAGGGGGATGTGTGTGTGTGTGTGTGTGTGTGTGTGTGTGTGTGTGTGTAAGTAACAGTGAGAAATGGAAGGGAACCTTACTTCATTCAACAGATACCAAGCCAAAAGAGGAAAAAATAGTTAAGAAGCTTTATCCGAACCTGGTCTTGCCACACAGTCAGGTATATGGTTGCAGGCCGCCTTCTGAAGCTCCTCTGAACTGACTGGGCAGTCTGAGCCTCAGATACCGACACATATGATGAGAACATCAACCAGGCATTTTTATTTCCAAAACTATCCCATCATGTCCATCTTCCCCACATGTCAAAAATTATGCTTAAACTATTGAAAGAAAGCAACTCATGAAAATAATGAAATCCATGGAACTATGACTGATAAGACAAAAATGCAGCATTAGCTCTGACTGTCCACAATTAAGTTTTCAAAAGCCTGACTGCTGACTGAAAATATTACCCGCACATCTTTTCCCAGTTTAGTTTGGAGTGGATTTGATAATTAGGGGTGATATTCCTTTGTCAAAACAAGTCTTTTGTTAAGTATTTAACAGACGCTCTAGGGATTCTGGCAAAGCGCTAATTTTTTCTTGCATTTTGTCTGGAGGAGAAACCTATGTTTTATCATCTGCTGTAAACTGAAATGAGAAAAGAATATAGAGTCAACTTTTGCTTTTGGTTTCCTGAGCCAATAAAATAGTACATCTGTACATGAGAAAGAGGGAATCTAAATAAAGACAATGTTTGAAAATTCAGATCATGTTAGTTAAAGAAAAAAAAACGATAATATATACCAGTACCATTTCTATTTGTGTATAGAAATCTTGCAACATTTACATACATTTATATGCACAAGATTTATATACACATTGTACAACAAAGTTCAAAGACACATGGGACTTTATTCCATGCTGACTGCTGACGTAGGAAGTAGCTGGAGGCGAAAGCATCGCAGGTTCCCCAGGAGGCCGCCATACCTCAGCTTTTAAAGCAGACTGTGCGCACACACACACAGAATCGACCCAGACTGCAGTGAAATGCTGTTCCTCGTCAGCAGGAGCACAGCCAGCATGGCTCATGTCACTTCACCCAGAAAGGTGTTTTGTTGTTGTTTTTAGGGTATTTTTGTTTGCTTTACAGTGTCCATTCTATGAGAAATGCTTAAAAAAAAAACAAAAAAAAACAAAAACAAAAAAAAACCTCATGCTTTAGAGAAAAAACAAAGCCCAAATTTAGAAAACAGATAATTCATGCAAGCAGGAAATTCTGTCTGGTTTAGCCAAGACAACCTTAATTGGGATAATTGGATCTTCACCTATGCTTTGAAATATTGCTCTGATACACAAGGTCACCACATGGTTAGTAGGCTAGTAAGGAAAATACATTTTTTTCTCTTTAATTTGTCTGGCGTATTCTTGGTGCAGTAACAGGGTAACATGGATAAAATTCCCATGATTAAGGAATTCCCATGATTAAGGAATGTCTTCTGCTCTCTGGATAGATGGGAATCCACATGAAAGAACAATCTTCAAGAAATGAAAATCCCTCTTTTCTTTTACATTACTTGATCCACCCAAGAAGAAAAATTCTTAAATAGTTGTCACTTTGAAATTTTCCAGTGTTTTAATTGAGCTCTCAAGTCTGAAAAAAATTCATCAGACCTTCCTTTTCAAATAAAGACGATCTTAACTTGCAAGGCACCTTCCCTAGGTTGTTAATACTGCCCTGACCCAAAGTTGTATTAAGTAGTGACATAAGACTGAGCCTGCTCCAGAGCCTTTTGAAGTTGGTGAAAGATTTTCATGGTCTTCATGGGTTTGACTCAGACTCATAACTCTAAATACAGGCTTATTTGTATTTGTCTTTTTGCTCCATTAATTTCTCCATAACTAGTATTTTCTGGAATCAGAAGACACAGAAATAAGCCTAGAAAAAACACCTTTTGACTTCATTTTGTTTAAAACTACATATAATAATTAGAAGAATGAGGAAGAGGGCCAGAGGAAAACAAAAGAAGTTGCAGAGGAAACTAAGACTAAGACAAAACAGTTGAGAAGAATGAACTGAAAAGTGGCATAAAGAAAAACAGGTCAAAATTTCAGAGCCTTATTTCCTGGCTGGAAGATTATTGAAGTCTGCAGCCTTACACTAGATTTTCATTGGACTAAATGCTGGGCCGCTGGGCAAACTCTGACTAAGATTGACACTGGCACGCAGAAATATTAGCCTAGATTTGTGTCCTTTGAAACGATCTCTAAAGCAAGCCCTCTTATATGATTATACTACTCATAATTCAGGAAAAAGACCAGAACTAGGGGCACAATAACCGATGAGCAGAATCTAGGGGGGAACATTTAGTGGACTGTTATTCCTAGAGCTTCACTTTCTCAAAGAAAGTTCTATTTTAAGAATAATGCTGGAGAGGACCAAGGTCTCAAGAAAATTTGCCATTAGCCAATCTTGTTTTAGTCGTCTTTGGTGCAACTTTAAAGAGGAGATCTGCATTCCACATTTTGAGGACAATATTCCTGTCTAGAATTATAAATTGATTTGTCAGGTCAAAGCTCCATACCTGGACCTTATTGTTGGACTGCCCCTACATTATGATGTCCCATGTTGGTGTAGAGAAAAGACTGAAACAGCTTTGGCATTTAAGAAGAAAGCCCAAGTGACTAGAAAAAAAACATTCCGTAGATAGGTCCACAATGACTACAGAGGGAAAGGCCTTGGCACACAAGATAATATTTGAGAGTAATTAACAGTTTGTTTAATAAAACCGCAGCCAGACTTCTTTAATCCAAACACCTTTGTAGACTATATTTATATGCAGAGCCGTAGGCAATTACTAAATATATTATTCCATAATGCAAAACAAAACTCATTTATGAAATAGTATACGAGTTAATACTTGAAAACAAAGAATATACACGTCTATATAGCATAAAAATAACTGTATGCCAGGCACTTTTGACAAAATCTCCTAGACATTTAAGAAGCATAATAAACATGTTTAATATCTGAGTGCAAAACCCTAAGAAAGATGCTCTCGTTAAAAGTCCAGTCTTTTTTTTTTTAACTAAATTATCAGGTATTTATAAAATATCATGCTCTAGTGAAACAACAGTAACAGCAGAGATACAAAAAGCATTTCCTGAAAAGTGAATGCTTAAACAGAAGACAATAGAAAAGGAAACAAAGATGATCTGGAGGTGAGGATGTCTTACAATTTTTACTAGAACATATTAATTCTATTCTGGATTGTAAAATAACCACCTGTGAGCTCAGAATGCATTAAATGCAAATCAGGATATCTGATGGTTTGGTAAAACCTGAACAATGGTTGTGATTATGTCTGTATCTGTAAAATACAGAAACTTCATAAAGAAGGCTAATGGAACAGGGAAATATTTGTTGCTAGATTGCTAAGAAAGTAAGAAGTTGTATCGGGTCTATACCCACTTCCTTACACTTCCTTAAAATGGTATGAACATGTTCCTGTATGGTTAAATCAAATTGTTAATATTATATATAAGTCAAAACTAATATATACACCTTATAAACATTCCTGCTTCTATTTATCATTTGAGAGAAAAGATATTATTCATCTACATAGAATGCTATTGAAGTCCCTTGCATCACATTAACAAGTCACTATTAAAAACATTTTATCCAAACTGAATTTTTAAATCAGAAAGCTAGTGCACTATAAATCCCAAAGTTGCTAGAAAACAGTAGAAATATGCAACATCCCTACAAGTCCAACAGAGGAAGCAGAACGATCAAAGTAATTACATGTCAGTCAGTCTGGCATCACTCCCAAGCAAAGCAGTGGAAAAGCTGATAAGGAATTCAATTAGCAGAAAATTAAAGGATGGCAGTAGAATAGGTGCCAGTCAACATGCCTTTATGGGAAAAGAACTCTTGCCAAGCAATTGCTAGAGGTAATTGCATGGACAGAAGAATTTTGCAAGGCATTTCACTTAGTACCTCACTGTTACTCGATTAAAGCATTAGCACCAAATAAAGTGGTTTACGGGAAGAAGGGAATGATGGGAATCTCTCCCTTACATTGCACGTGCAATTTGCTGTCTGATATTAATCTTGCCACCTTTATGGATCAGACTAAATGTCAGGTGAGGCAAATGACAATGCTGGAGATAAGCTATTCCCTGGGCGCCACAGCAAGAAAACAGCCAGCAGCACAGATCTGTTAAGAAACAGTGCAGAAACGAGTGATCAAGAATCTCTATCTACCTGTTACCAATAATGGTGACAAGTCAGTTTTATCAGTAGGACCACATATCAAAGGAACTTTAAAGTGCTAAGCCCAAACCGCTCCTTTCCACTGTTGGACAAAGACAACTGCAAGAGTGATAGTGGCCCAGATATAGAGCAGAACGCACAGACAGACATTCAGGCAGGGATCAGAGGTGCAAGCTGCTTTGGGGCTCTCAAAGACATTTTAAGAACTGTACAATTTTTCATAATATGCAGGTGCCAGCCACAAATTGTCACCGAAAGGGGACTGAATCTGGGTTTCTGAATAACCAGCTATTGCAACACTTTTACTTGTAATCTTCAGATAGTGTCAAATTCACCACTGATTAATCTTGCAGATGAAATGAAGATCACTAGACAAGCAGCATGTTTTCAGCTCTGCAGAGGGTATATGACTTCCTAAGATAACACCTTATTAATATAGTCAAAATTAGACCATATGAAAAACCTCGTTCTCTCCCTTCTGAATCCTAAAAATTTCCTACCTCCTTGGGAGCTTCCACAGCCATTTCAAGACTTTAAGCTTCAGGGATGAAATCCTGAAAGTCAGTGGCAAAACCTTTTCGTATGAGGTTTGAGAAGAAACTAAATAAGGAAAATTCAGCAAAGTTTGTCTCCAAAGAGAACATACATTACACTGAAAATTTGGATGGAGATCAGAGTATCCTAATATTTGAAGTTCAATCTGGAGAAATGGACAGGTTCAAGTCTACTACAGACATAATATTTGGGGGATCTGAAGCAAAAATATAGATTGATTCCTTAAACTTACAACATAAACTCTGAAACTCATAGTGCATTCTAAGTCCTACTGAACAATTAAGTCTAGCCCCCAAAGATTTTCTGCACATAGATCACAACACAGATGCTTTCATGTCTCATGTCTCTTGAGAACACTATATGTTTTGTCTGCTTTGTTTCTTAATGATTTGCAAACTTTTGAGACTTGGCTGTGTTGTTACTTTGCTTGTGGGTTCAAGAAAAGACAAGAATTCATAAACCTTTGATCCACATGCTGCAAATGTATTAGGAAAAATAAAAGAAAACACATTGTTGTCAACAGGAAGATATAAGGGTTGGTTTGTATGAGTGAGGAAAATTAGTTCCAAGAAACATGATATGGGAATTGTTTTTTGCTGGAAAATAAATATCTTTGTAAGAACTTTTTTTTATGCAAAGTATTTTAGAGAACATTTCATATTAGATTAAATCACAAAGGTACTTGTTCCTGATCTCATCACAAAATGAAAAGACTGTAGTGTTTCACAGTTAGCTTCAGGAAAGTAAATTTAAAAAATGGAATTAATGATGTTACTAGCCATAAAGTTGTGCTTCTGCTCCAAGCAAGTTGCCTTGGCTCCCTCTATAGTCAAGGAAAGGCAGGCACTTTGGAGGGCAGCTGGTCTCACTAATGCCAGGCACCTGCCTTACAGTGGAGCGATGCCTCTCCTCCTTCCTGACTGCAATGGCAACATCAGGGACCAGATGAGAGCAAAGTTCATATGGAAATATTAGTACTTGAAGACTGATTCTATGCAACAGTATTTCCCATACCAATTTCTCTGTCTGAGTAGCATATTACCTTCTCATGGTCACTGTTTCTTTGCTTACTTTGGGCAGTCTTACTAACGCGGTAAGAGGAGCATATTCAGCTGAGTCATGGCTGCTGAGGGGCCACCGTCTATTTGGAGCATGATATTAATGAAAGTATCATTAAGAAATGAATGACAGTGACACTCAACATTTCCCCTTCCCTTGATCCTTTTCTTAAGGAGGAAACTGGACCATAAAGCTTATAAAATATCTTGATAATAAGAGCAAAATCATTTTACATGATATTATCATAAGCTGATCTCCACTAAATTCTTCAGATCTGCAAACATATTTCCTCCTACTTTTAGTGTTGATATTCTAAAGATATTTAGAAAACAGATTTTTCAACTCAATGGCTGTTCTATAAACAAAAATTAAATATTGGAATGCAAAATAATGAGCTGAAACAGTAGTATTTACCTTAGATTGAAAGGTCCAAAACATTGTGGCTTTAAGTTCTGAAGTCTTCTATTCTCTTCTTGTCCTCTTCAATTTGAATATAATTTGTAGCAATATAAATGGACATATTCAGTAACACTGTATAAAATCAATTAAGATTAAAATAACTTATTTCATAAGTCATTTCTTACTAAAAAATGAACTGAATGTGTTCTCTTCAATTGAAATATTTGTTTATATATTTCTGCAATATCTTTTAATCTGAAAAACATTTTTTTGATAGAAAAGGCCTTTTCAGGCTGAAAGGTTGGAGTATATGTCTTAGATAAATATGTATTTAAATATTAGATGTTGTATGTGCCTGTGCAGTGGTAAAGAGGTGCCTGATGGTCACGCAGCAATTCGGCACGGCCGCTCCTTGCTTTCACCAAGTTTGGGATCAGATGCAGAGAACGTAAGTGGGCAGCGCTGCTATTAGGCTAATGGATCTGCCTCATTTCAAATTTCAGTATTTGAGAAAGGCCAGCAGCTAAGCAGCATACCCGGAAATATTAATAGGAAAAGAAACTTCTTGCAAAACAGAAAAAAAAACGAAGTGCATGTAGTATGTATTTCATATGATGATAATAAGGTATTGGAAATGTTCTTTCTCCTCTCCAACTAGTCCATACAGGTGAATCAGCAAGTGAAGGCTTTCCTAAGTGATCCTGTCTGTTTTTAATTAATTTAGATCTATTTTAAAAGGACTTTAAGGTGTAAACCAAATCCACATCTTTCTTTAATCGTAGATCTTATAAAAAACCCGTTATCACTACTGGAGGTCCTAAAAGGAGAGTTTAAAAAAAATTCCATTTGAGAAAAAAAAATGTTAAATGCAAAACATGTAAATCACAGATATGGTCTTAATGCCAACACACTGCCAAAAGCCAGGAAATTTAAATGCAAAGTCTGCATTTATTGTCCAAAAAAAAAAAAGAGAGAGAGAATCATTGTTTTTTTTTTTCCTGAATACTGCATTAATATAAAGATCCAATTGCAAAGTAGGGGAGGGGTATACTTTTAGAGTGGTAGCATCTACCATTCATGCTCAACTTCTACCTTCATAATTGTTCTTAATAAAAAAAGTGTAAAATACCTATAATTCTAGCTGCTTATTTTGCAATTTGCATATTTTTTCTTATGCCTTTCAACTGTGGAATTTATTCTGCTCTTTTTTTTTTTAATAATAATAGGTTTCTATTCATGGGCAGATTAAATAAAAGAAATTGTATGGGATCTGAGCTCTCATTATAAAAAATATGTTTCTATCCCTCTGGCTGTAAAGATAACTTTCCAAATATAAATTGCTTCAGTAATTAGTTTTCCTGAATATATTATATATTATTGCATACATTTGTGGGGATTATTTATTGTCTGAAATGCATATAGATTCTTAGGGTAAATAGAAGGGATTAGTCCAACTTCTTAAAATAAAAGCATTTTTTCACAGATATAAACCTTTTTCACTCATATAATTTTAATGTTATGTATAGTGTTCTGTGCCATCTTTAAATCAAAGAAAATGAAGCATAAATTGCATATTTCCTTGTACTATTGTGGTTTGGATCATCAAGGTAGTCATATCTACTAGTCATAGCACAATAATATTGAATGTCCTTTATATGTCTCAAGACCTGAATACATTTTGGCTTCATTTTTCCTTTCACAGTTTACAGTTCATCGGCGGCCCCAAAACCAAAGCGAAAAATAAACCTTCCTTTACCATACTCTGATTAATTATGAAATAACTAGTTATCAAGTGCATACTCCCCAAACACGAAAGTCGATTTTCCCTTTTTACTTTGGCCATTGCAGAACTTATTTTGGGTGCAAATCCAGCTGGCAGCAGCCCCAGGCCGCACTACACTGAGCTCCCCTTCCTACTGCCCCACACAGACCCAGGGAGCAGCTTTTTTTCCCCACCTTAGCGTGACAGAAAGAGGCAGATAAGCTAAGGCAGAAGAGGAGAGTATTGGAGAGTCTACCAGAGAGAGAAGTGTTACTTTCAGGATGGAAAACAGAATCATACCGAGGAGCCTTCTTTAGCTTTTTTGTGTCAAACTCTGACCCCATGGAAATCCATGGTAACTCTTCCATTGTCTTGTATCAGGCCTGGATTTCATCTTCTACAGCCATGAATATCCTACAGCAAATATATTTGCCCGTGAAGACAGAAAAGAAAGATAAGCCCCAGTGCAGAAAAAGACAACACAAATATTCCTAGTACACACAGTAAATGGAATCATGATAATAAATCCTTCAGCATATATTAAGATAATGCATTTGTCTCTTTACAAGTAGTGCCATCATACCCTGATCTACATAGGTATATTTCTAAATATGTTTTAATCTTGCATTATGACATCACCCATGGCATCTCTTCTCTGGGATTTTGTGCAGAACTAACAACAGAAAATAAGAAAACATCTTATGTAAATTCTCCCATCTCTGAGGGGCTACAAGTGAAATGTAATGCTAATTTGATTTAGTAATTTGTTCTCTCTCCCCAGAAGCTTACAATTATGGCTTTTGAAAGATATTTCTTTTTCCATCACACTTGGACTAAATTGAAAGTTGAGTTGTCGAGGAAAGACCGGGCAGAAAACACACCAGATCTCTGCTAGGCCGCCTGCCACCAGCCAGAACATCCAGTGCCGGGAGATTTATTTCTGAAAACCGAATGCTCTTTTTTTTTTTTTCCTCATCTAGAAGATGAAAACAAAATAAGTCTTCTTGCAATTCAGTAATAATCTGTGAAATGTGAGCTGAAAATAATACACATCTGTCTAGAAGATAGGGCCTTGTAGCTGTGTGGCTGTTTGTAGGCAAAACCAATAGCAAGTGTGAGTGTGTATGAGTGTACAGAATAGTGTAGAAACAGTTGATAGTGAGTGGTTTCCTGTCCTGATCTGCAGATTTACTTTCTTCCATGAAAGGAAATGGAAATAATTGATCCGACTTCCATGAGCACATAAAAGAGATTGTCGGCAATTTGTTTTCTGCAGGACTGCTTAGCTATGTGGTGATGTAGCAAGCTGTAAAGATCACCCACAAATTCTGCAATGATCACAAGTATGTGGCAGGCACACCCAGGGGATGCATTCCATCATTCAAAAAGTATGGATTTCTTTTCTCTTTCTCCCTTCTCTTTTAAGGATACACAATGTCCCTCCAGGTTCTGGAGTCTGGATTTGATTAAATAATTATAAACTTCAAGCAGCAGATCTATCATTTACATTCTTGAACATGCCAACATGTGCCTTTTGTGGGGATGCCAACCAATACCAAAGCTCCCCTCATTATTGTCATTGAAAATACAGTGGTTCAATGTTTGTGCTATTTCCTGGATTTTGGCGATATAATGTTGCCCAGCAATTTGCTGTCAGTGCCAACAACACTAAAGAACTTCATAATAAATCCTTTCTATATTTACTCAGTCCACCACTGTGTCACTGAAATTAGCATTTTACAATCTTATGCTCCAAAGCACCTATTTTCTCTCTTTTAGCTCTTTGCTATTATGAATCCTGACAGAAAATCCATCAAAGCATGGTTTGCTTCAGCGTTTTTGTGTAACAATCGCTGTCAGTTGTGTTTGTTTTCTGAAAAGATGTGGAGCTTGTAACATCATGGTAGATGCTAGTAAAGATAAGCCAAACCAACAAACAAGGAAGAGTGTTTTATTTAGAGATGCTACAAAGAGATTGGCTTAAAATGTCAGCTGCCACCACTTCATGCGAGCTCAAGTACAGAAGACAACTTATAAAAGAAGTATTGCAAAGTTATGGGACCATGTTCTGCCTCAAGGCATGAACAGGCCAACTTCACTAGTTTGAGTGACAGAGAGAGTGAACAGAGAGCTGGCTCATCACCTCACGAAGAGGCCATACCAATGAAAGCAAACAGCACGGGGCCTTCAGCATCCTACCATCTCTAGGGATATTCCAGAAGAGTCCTCATGGAAGCCATGGGATCACCAGCCTCAGACATTGTTGCTCCTGGGCAACTAGCTCTTGGTTTAAAGAGATGCAGGAGAAAATATTGCAGCGCTTTGGACATTCAAATTGTCCAAGGAGCCCTCCTGCAAACCTTGGCTCTGAGGTCCTAGCCTAGTGACAAAGTACCATTCAGTTGTGGTCTTGCTGTTGAACAGCCAACACAACAACACATGTTGGCTCTTCTTGCTAGAGGGAGGGATAGGTGCTGTCCAAGTAGGAGAGCAGCTGGTACAAAAAAAAAAAAAAGAAAAAAAGAAAGAAAGAAATATGAGAAGCAGCAAGGATATTCTTGGAAAAGGAAGAACAGATTTGGCAGGAGGAAGGGAGCAAAGAGGGAGGTAATTTTTGGTTCTGCCACAGGGAGAGCAAAAAACATGCTTTCTGGATGAAGAGAATGGCTGGAGGTCTGCAAAGAGACTCATACTGATTTTGTTTGCTAATATAAACAGCGGTCAGATTTTTTTTCCTCCCCCAGAAAAGCAGGAAGATCATTGATGCTATCTTTTCATAATTCCCCTAAAAGCCTACAGCTCTTGTGGGAAAAGCAGCAGGATGCAGGCACGCTTATGCTGGGCTAGGAGCACTCATGGCTCTCACCTACCCCAGGGGAAATCTCGGGGCAGCAGCAGTTTAACCCGGTGCTGCGGGCAGGATTTCTGCAGCCTGTGTCATGCCAGCCGTGCTCACATCACGCTCAGGTGCCCCAGCCCGGCCTGCTGGGGCAGCCACGTGGGCTGCGGGCACTGGCGCTGCGTGGCAAGAGCACCTGGGCTGCGGCCTGACCTTGTTTCATGGAAAAGCATTTCCGAGGCTCCTTGGAAGACTTCTGTCAAGGCTCGCTGAGCCTTGGGAGAGCTATGCACAAGGAAAAGCAGTTCTGAAACCATGCACATCACGAGAGCCACCAAGTTAGAGATGGAGACAAGATCAGTGTGTGACGCCAGCTCAGCAGCTCGTTGTGGCTGCAGATCCGCTTCCCCGCCCTTTTTCTCTCCCTCCTCTCCACACCAGAAACACTGGATTTTGCAGGCGGGATAGCAGCCACCAGAGGACACTCTTATTTCTCCAGGAAAACGGTGCTGTGAGAAACGCAGAAATGCCAACAGGCATCTCATCCCAGAGGCTCGCAAAGCTGAAAAGTCAGCCTGAGCTTCAGCTCAGACCACAACCAAGTTGTTTCGTAAACAATATCCAAAATACAGTCTATGCTTTGCCTCTCGTGAGACAGGCTCCAAAGCAAGATTTTGTTACATTGATTTATACATGCTTGGAATAAGCCACCTGTTTAAACTGCTTGCTTAAACATGATAATGAGGCTAGGCCCACTTAATTACAGAGAAGATGTTTCAGCTGGTGGAACTACAAGTGCAATAACTGAGCTCTTTCTCCCTTTGAGGCTATGTCATATCTCTGCGGTAGCAATATTTTTTGTAATTCAGGTGTAAGCCTCCACTGGTGATAGAAGGGTGTGGAAGACATTAATATAGATAAACACAGAACAAAAGTGTTCACGCAATGGTACCTGCATAGTTGGCTGGCTGCCGAGCTAGATATATAATCAGCAAATACCAAGTGTCACACGCAAACTGGGTAGGTGAAAACACGAGACCAGTTTCAGCCCCATGCTAATTTATGCTTCAACTTTGGCCTCTTCTCACTGAAGATTCAAACTCTCCAGTTCTGTGAGCTCAGCAAATAAAACAGTAAAATAATAATAATAATAATTCTGCAGTAAAATTCTATAAGGTAACCCAAACACAACCAGACTGTCCCATACCAAGGTACTAGTATTATTGTCCAAACACTTTCCTGATGCAATTCTACTGAGTTCAATGAGTCACTGCAAGACTTTACATGGAAAAGCATTTCCATTATCATTATAAAACTTATCATTCTCCAGAAAAAAAAACAACTGTCTTACCCCAGACATGCTATCTGGGCCACGTAGTGCCTATAGAAAGACACATATCGCTCCTTCTTATTGGCACTGCTACAAAAGCAGCATACAAGCATGGGGTGCTGATTATAGATTACCTGGATAAACAGTTTCTAGTAAAAAGACCAACTCTATTGGACTAAGCAATGAGGCTACACATTTTATGAGTTTAAACAGTAAGCAGAGACCGAGTCCTAATTATGTAGACTTGTGGTATGACCAGAAACCACCTCCTTTTCTGCTTCTGATTTTCCTCAGTAGTAAGGAAAACTGAGCTACAAGAACAATATTTCACCAACCATCTCTTCTAAAAGTATTCTAATAAAAACATCCTAAAGTAGCATTCAGCTACTTCCTTTTATATGTTCTTTTTATTCTGACTTTTAAGATCAGTTTAAATCAGGGGTTTTAAGCTTAAAGAGCATAAAGTACAGTAAAAGAAGTTATTACTGAAAACAAAAAAAGTTTACATAAACTTCAATGTAATTTATGATTAAATTACCAGCTCAATTAATTACTGGATTTATAGTAGTCCCTACATGAATTTATCCGACAAAAAAACTCACAAAGCATTAAAGGGGAAAAAAGTCTGAATATGAACAATTGAATAAAAGAAAAATACCTAGGCTACGCCTCAAGAGTTACTACAATACTAGTGGATATGGCAGATACCAACACTGGTTTAATTTATTTTGTCTGCCTCCATCTGTGCACACTGTGCTGTTGGCTTGTTGCAATGGTTGATTTGTTATTTTATACCACTCTGTATGAAGGTCACTTACTCTACTTATGTTTTCACTTATGGGACCTCACTCATTTCACAAACCACTACTGCAAGGATGATAGAAAAGTCTGCTGAAAGATATGAAATCCCTGTGATACAAAGGTGGCAGTGATTATTCTCACACTGCGACTATTGGGAGGAAATTTCCCTGGTTTCATTTTGAACACAGTGCTCCTGATTTAACATTCTTGGCATATTAGCAGTGCTGAGCAGATACAGGTTGCAGCCCACCAAATGGCCTTCGTTAGCAGTGCACAGCTATAATTTTTAGTTGTGGGATTTTTTTTCCCCTCCATTGCTTTGGACGCTACTCAAGCATTCCTACATAGTTCTACACCCAGCAAAGTACTTTAAAGATCATTAATAGCCTGTAGATAAAGCTACCACACTGCCCAAGGATTTGGTTTTGTTTTGTTTCAGACAGTGTGACAAAAATCAGGAAGCTAGATCCTTATAAAGCCACACAGATTTGTTAATAAGGGAGGTCATGCTGGTTTACAGTTACCAAGGAACTGTTAAGAGGCATTAGGATCTCCAATAGCATCTTTTTGTACATTATGCCCAGTGTTTCAGCTAAAGTTGGAGCCAAGTAATACCTGGGATATTGCTACTCTCCTTTTTCCTCTCTCTTTTTATTTTAGCCTGTTAATAAAGCAATACTTGACACTTCCAGCAATACCACTGCTTCCCAAGGACCCCTGCACAGGGGCTGCCTATCTCACCTGCAAAGCTCTTCAACCAAGGAGGAGAGCAGCACTTACACTGCTAAGCAGCCTGCAGTTTGCATTAAGTAGTGGGTGGTAGATAAGGCTCATTTCCAACATCCAAGTCACCTGAGGGACTGGTACTGTGGAGGACAACAGTGAGGATTAAGAACACAAGGCCTCTTGTGGTTTTGTTTTATTTTATTTTATTTTATTTTATTTTATTTTATTTTATTTTATTCAGATAGTTAGGACATATTATTAGGTTTTTTTTTCTGCAAAGCAAACTACAAAATCTGTTCCTTCACACAATTACAGGTCTTGGGCCTCATATTTGCCTCCTGCTTCCCAGTGTCACAGAACTGACAAATCACTCCATCATAAAGAAAAATGATCCCGGCTCTCTATTTTTGAAACTGTAGTGTAAATAGCATCAAAATGAAACACCACCACCCATAAATATTATCTTTTTAGTGTTTGTTCAGTTCATTTGGAGCTTCTGGGAATTTCATACTTCTTGCTCCATTCTAAGCTACATAAAACTCAAAAGCCATATTTTCACTATATCTCCCTTGCCTAATACAGCTCAATCCTGATCTAGGCTCCACTCACCATGCTCAATTATGTCACCCAGACACAGCTGGGCAGAAAAGTGTTGCCCATTTATAATCCCTTCCTGTAGGTTGAGACTTGCCTGTGTTGTTGTGCTTTTGCTTCTATCCTAGTGCTAATTGCACAAGGATTTTTTTCCCTAGAATGTTTTCCACTTCTACTCCTTGTATGCCTAAGTTCATTTGGTCCTACTGGCCATCGTACAACTTTCTGTTTTATTCTCTAGATGTCTTTATTCAGATGCATGACTTTTAGAAAGGGTCTAAGGAATGAATCAGGCAACTACTATTGTAAAAACTGAGTCATCCTCTTAGAAATGTCTGTCACTCCTTGTGCACTCATGGACAGAAAATGAAGAATGGCTCTTTTCACTTTGATCCCTGTCCTTCCCCATATTAGTCATGTCAAACCTGAAAGTGGAGCAGAGATGCAGTTGTGCCATGGACTTTGCTCTTCCAGTTTATTTCTTGAGCACTGTGTGCTTCACTCATTACTACTATTAAAACAACAAATATACTATCCAAATAATTAAAAAAAGGCCTTAAGTGCAAATGCAAAATTAAATAGGACTTCTGTAGCAAAGATGTGCTTGACACTAGGAATTGTTTCTGCCATTTTCCTCATTAAATAATTTTGCTACAAGTAAATTACATGACCCTGAATAGAATAAATAAAAACTCAACAAACACTTTCAATCCTTGCAGCGCTCCTCCCACAATGTTTTCTCTAAATCCATATACTTATTATTGAAATACAGTGAAAATCTGGTTTGTGGGGTAGGTGCGGTCATTGCTGGTACAGGGCCAGGTCATACATATGGGATTCTGTCATGCTAGATATTTTCTTTTTCAGGTAAAGACAGAAAAAATATGTGGAAAGAGTGAGTAATCAGCATCCTGCAGAAAAATCAAACCCATTTCTATCATTAAACTTTCTTTAAAAAAAGCTATCAGAATAGCAGTTAGTGAAATAGATTACAAGGTATCAGTTATTAAAAATATCATGGCCAAGAATACATACAATCTCAGAGCCATTCAGAGATTAAGTCATCCAGCAGTTACAATGCATAACATTTGCAGTGCTTAGTGAAGTAAAATATATAGGCTCTGTTGCAGTTTGCTCATTTAAGGGAAAGCATCTGGTTAAACTCTTTTAGCCCATTGTGCCATAGTTGCAAAATTCAGATTGCAATTCAGACTCATTTTGGATCCCCCAGAAGGAACCATCAATTTGGAGGACTCTCAAGGTCAGGTCCACGGGCAAGGACGTGCAGGAGGAGGATGCAGCTAGGCATGGTGCTGTGAAGAGCAAATCTGCCTGCCCAGCCAACAGGACGCAGGGCACTCAGTCCTGCTCCATCCCCCATCCATCCTGGCAGAGCAGGAGCAAGCAACGCAGCAGCTCTCCAGCTGGCCGGCACGTCAGTAGGCAGTGCTGAAACACAGTGCCCTCCACTAATTCGAGATGACAGGGGAGACGGTGCCGGTTATTATATCTAGCACACATTGGAGCGTTGTTTTGTCTAACTTTTGCTATATTCTGGGGCTCAGTGCTCTCTCCCCAAAGCCTAGGAGGAAACTCAGGGGGAGAAGAAATGGGAGCAAGATGGAACAAAACCACCACTATGCTCAGGCAGGCCAAAAGGAGAGACAAGGCCACATTTGGGACCGATTTAGAAAACTATTTGGTGGCATCTGTGGAAAAAATGGAAGATCAAATGACACCTCTCTCTAATCTAAATGATTTCTACACCTTAAATGTGAAGAATCCTAATCAGCAGCAGTTAAAACCCTTCTACTGTTGAGCTCATATTGTCTCTCTTCTGTGTTTATGCCTGTGATTATATTCATCAGTACTTAATAGTTGTCAACTGGTAAGGCCTCAAAATTTCTCAGTGGGTACGCAAAACATGTATAGAAAACACAAGCCTATAGATAATTAACTTTCTGTTTTAAGCTACTTTCGAGACTCATTAGCAAGAGATGATGTCATCATTCTCTCCTGCTATGCACTTGAAAAATAATTGAGTTAGAATAAGCATATCATACTAGACACTGGAGTAAAGCAATCAGGAAGTTCTTTGGTAGGACTGAGGAGAAGAATATCAGCGAAAAAGGGAATTCCTGGAGACCACTCCTTGAAGATCATGTTCACCCATGTTGCAATGTCTTTATGTAAATGAATGTTCTGTGAGACAATTGTTCTGTTCCCAAAAGAAATAAAGGACCGAGATGCATTACTGTCCCAGTGCAAGGCAGTGCTTTAGCCAGTGCATTTTTATTAGAGCTGAGGGAGTTTAAGGAGAGCCCCATAATGCACATGTATCCCTCATGAGTTTATTCGTGCTCTCACAGCTTTAATGAAAACATACGATGAAGGCAAATTAGGGCAGACGACTGCTCCTGTCAACACTGAGCAAACAGCATCTTTAAGGTTTATGTGTGACTTAGTATTCAAGAATGCAGACTTTGTTTTTCATTGATGGGGTCGTTAAAAAAATACTATAATTCCAGAGGAAAAAAATATATAGAAATATGAAGAGATAAAAGCAAAGAAAGCACCTTGACATCAGACAGAAGCCTGTTTGATTAGGTCACCCTATAGACTAGAAATAATTAAAAATAAAGAAGATAGATGGAAGATGTCAGGTGCTTAAAACAACATCTCAGAGTCTACCAATGCTTGTGTTTGTGCAAGCCAAGACTGCAGGCTTTGCAGATGTTGAACATGTCCTTTGGCCAAGGAACTCAGGAGGACAAGGAGAGGGATGAGAATTTAGTGCAAGCAAAATGGAGATTATGCAGAGAGACAAATGGGGAAGCCTTAGCAAGCATTGAGGTAGCTTTAGTGATAGATAGCCCAGCTTGTATTCTCATCCAGGAAGAATTTGACTTGCTTATCTAGTTTGGTTCCCTGTCTTTTGCTCCTCACCTGCTGCTTACTGCCCACTCTGCCTTTGAGTTAATGGAGTGTATATTTGCCGTAAGGAACAGCTTGTGGGAGTCCCAGGTGAACAGCCCCCTCCTGCCTCGTGACTAGCAGGCCTGTAGCTGAAATGCCAGGCGCCTGGCAGGTGGTGGTAGGATCAAAAGGAAAACCTCCCACATTGCTTCTGGGGATTTCCTCACTAATATGCTGATACATACATTAGTTGACTGACTGACACTGCCTAAATATTTGTCCTTTACTTCTATGTTTGGCCATGATTTTATAGCAACTTTGGTGGTTTATGACTTAACCCACTTTATGCTTGAGCTCCTTTGCCTTTTGCATGCTTCCCATCTGCAACGCACTACAAGATGAGGAGAGTTGACATGAGTTTATCCCACCTCAATTTTCTTCTCTGTCTTGGTGAGGAGAGAACAATTCTCTCCTCCCTTTAACTCTTAAGTGCTGCAGTTGGTAACAGCTTATTAATGGCCTTTGACAGAAACTAAGGCAGGCTCTGCTCATTAATTCACCTTGTGCAATGTTGTACGTGAGCCCAGTAACAAGGAAGGAATTCCCAGTGTCTGCACATCTGCTCAGAAGGTATTTGTATATTTGCTGAATTCCTCCTCGGCAGAGGAATCTGGAAATGGCACAGATAAGCTGTTGATCTCAACTGGTACTAGGTTCAGCTATAGCCCAAGCAGAGGAAAAAGGGAATATTTTGCATGAAGAGGCCAAATGAATAGCCCCAAGAACACAGGAGAAAGTAAACTAAAAATATCTGGCTTTTCTCGGTGGTAGCTCAGAATCTTAAGGCTTAACCAGGGAAGATAGGACAGCTAAAATAGGACAGGTGAATCTGAGCATCTTCCCCCATTATTTGTGGCAGATACACTTGTCCAAGTATATAAAGCAAAATAAGAAACTTACATTTTTTAAAGTCAATTTGATAGGATCATGCCTGGTGTTTAACTGCAATGACAAATACATCTGGTTTAGGAATTCAATTATATCTAAGTTCTCCTCTAATAAAGCTAGAACAGCTGGCTGCCAGACCCTCACAATGCTTCAGCCTTGTCAGGAGCATCCAGCATTTTTTAAAACCATCTCTTGACCTCACAGAGGAGGTCAATGTTTCTCCTGGCAGCCCACTAGTTATTTTTTAAGTGTCTTGATTTTTTTCTGTGGCGTAATGCAATTTTACTCATTATCACTACAGATGTTAGACCAAGACTAGCAAGATTACAGCAGTAGCTGGAGCATATGGTTGAGCCATATGAATAATAATCATAAATCCTTTCTGACATTGGCCCATTATTATATCCTGATCATGTCCCCTTGGAATCTCTCATTTGGTGTAATGTTTAAGTCATTAAAAAGTATCTCTAGAGGACTAAATTTATAGAGAGCTCTATTGGAGAAACACAGTATTAGCAGTATGTTTTGCAAACATTAAACACATGAATATTATATACCAATATATCTATGTGTAATGTTAATAGAAACCTACATGGGAAGCAATGATTGGCAATCACAAGAAGAAATGTTTCTGATGAAACAGACATCTTAAAGTCACAGAGACTACTTAAAGAACAGTTACTAAAATACATATATATACATATAATGGAAAATAGAGACAGTCTTTACAGTTTTAAATTTTAATATTTTTCTAGCTATTGCATTTCATTTTGGAGGGAGGGAGGGATGCAATAAGCTGGGGTACATAAGAATCTTCTCATCTCTTTGAAGACCAACGCTGATTTTCTGCATCTATGATGACCTGAAACAATTTGCTATCCCCAAAGCCTTAAGATAAAACAAACAACAACAACAACAACAACAAAAGCAGAATTAAGGGAAACTAATTGCCACAGGAACATGACAAATCCAGCATATCCCAGGAGTGGATTTTTGTGTGCGAGTCCATGCTCACAGGGGAAGAGCGGCTCATTCAAGAATCCTGTTGGCCAGTGGCCAGTGCTCCCTCAGACACCACCATATTGTTGGGTGAGAACAGCCTTGGTACATAGAGGGAAAGTCTCCGCACTGAGGTACTGCATCCATGCCTCTCCCAACATCCACGTGTTGAAAAAACAATGCAAATATGTTGATCAAACTCCAGCCACTAAGCTCTGCCTCACTCACTCTGCCTCCTTGCCTTGTCTCCTGTGGCCCTTGGGCCTGTTCCTCCACTCCTGCTTAGTTTCCACCCATGGGGGCTGTTTGTAGGAAACTGGCCTTCAACTTACCTCCCTCACGGACAGTGGCTACACCTTCTTTTAATCGAGCCTCCTGTGCTGAGTGAAGCAGAGGGCCTCCATTTGGGCCAAGTGCTCACATAGACTTGCGGGCTCCCAGCAAGGGCTGGGGCCGTGGGCCTGGCTGGTGCCCACGGGCAAGCGGCTGTCCCCAGCAGCCTGTGTCTCCACACGCTCGCGTTTCACATGCAAGCAAGCCCTCCCTTGCTCCAAGCACAACAGCGATAAACAGACTAAAAACAAATCTAAACACTGAAATATCATAAAAGCTCCTCTCCGTGCCTCGCCAGCTGCTCAGGCCTTTGTTGGAAGACAAACCAACTTGCTACAGCTGTGATTGCTAAACTACTCAGGCAAAGACCTGGATGGTGGAAATGATAGGACATTTTTGTGTTGGAAAAAAATAGCCCAGCTCTCCATGTCAAGTCATGGGCTTTTTTCCCTCCTTTTCCTTTCTTTCTTTCTTTTTTTTTTTAATGGAGAGCTAATTCCCAAGAGCTAGCATGCTCGATTTTAGCTACACAAGCATAAGTGAAATAGTTTTGTACTTGCCAATTAACAGGACTTTTGAAACTGCTTCCTATTTGAAGAAACAAAGCAGATTGCAATGCACAGAAGTTATCCAAAAGGATACTTTATACAGATGCACCAGAGATGACATCTCCCTTGTCATCAGTAAAAATGATAAAGAGCATATTGCTCAGTTATTCAGCAATTTCCAAAGAATCTTCTTTAATGCACAATAAGAAACAGATCTCATTGTCTTCTCATGGATAGCCTTAAAAAAAATGTAGTATGCACTTGCAGCCATTGGTATGAAAAGGAACTTTCAAGTGAAGGTCTGTTAACTGAAACATATCAAAAGACTGTTTACTTGCCACAAACTGCAAAGTTATCTTCATTTTTCTTAGTGGCAGTAAGTGATTTTTATGTAGGTAATGCAATTTAAACCAGAAAATCCGTATTACAATTCATAGTGCCCTTGTCTTTTGATAAGATAATATGAATGCCATATTAATGTGCTGCAGAAAACCTAAACCCAAAAAACAGGATTTGCTGTTTCGGCATTTTGAAGCAAGTGACCAAAACTTTACTACTACTTAATTGCATGTGGAACAAAATCTAAAAACCAGTTCCAAACTATCAGGTGTGCCCATGAAAAGAAGAAAATGAAGACAGACTTACATTAGAAATTAAAAATAAAAAATAAATTTTAAAAAAGGCAATATAAGGAGACAAGCCTTATAAAAATGTCCATGTGTCTATAAAGCAATCATAGAATTTATGCTAGAAAAAGACATTGGGGAAAGGATGAAAAAACGAAAGGCAAGAGTGGGCATTGTGAGAAATGACTCCTGGACTCTTCCAGGCTGTTGGAACCAAACATTTTGTAGCTTTAATCATGCGTACCACAAGAAAACGAATGGTTCAAAAATGAAAGTAAAAGCTTGAACTTTAAAAATATTTCAGCTGTAAAAGGAGACCAGGCAAATTCCATTTTTGTCATGAGTAAAATTGATTATCATACTAAAACAGGGAAATGTGTGTTTAGGGTTTAAAAAGCAACAAATTTGCATCTAAAGTATACAGTGAAGTTTTCCTTGGGTAAAAAAGCTCTATGACACAGAGAAAAGAAAAAGGAAGCAATTTCCTCATCCTTACAAATCAATAGATAAAGAACACCCATTAGAATAGAAATTTTTGTATAAATGCATCCCTATTTACAATTCATTTACATAAACATACGTATACACACACACACACATACATATATATATATATCGGAGATACAATACGTATTGGAGATGTGTGAGAGATTTTAGTCAAAATCTTTCTCAGTTTTTTTCAATTTCACAAAAGCATATATATCTGCATGAAACTTTTGCAGTAACAAATTGCATGAGAACAGTAAAATGCTTTTTTATTTTTGATTTCATGATCAGTCAGCAGAAGTACCCACTGTTCATACTCCTGATGTATATCGTGACATTATATAAACATATAAGCTTACTTCTCCTTAGCTTCTTGGCACAGACTGGAATATGTTGCACAATATCAAGAGCCAAACAAAAGACACAGACTTGAATTCCATCATTCTCTTCAAGAGTCCTTGGACTTCTTTTAGGGGATCCTCAAAAAAAAGAAACAGAAAAAAAGTGAAGGAAACCCACTGTTTGGAGATTTAAAGTCACTTCTCAGGGGTCTACTCTTCTTCCTCTTGCATAAAAACAGTTAATATTGAAAAGCCACAGTACTCTGTGGCATGCACTGTTGGATGGAAGAGAGATATCCAGGTTTGCATGTATGTCTTAGCTCAAAAACAGGAAATAGTGCAGCTGTGGGACACAGTGCTGCTCTTGGGCTCCTCAGCGATTCTAACACAGCTCTGCTGAGGACTGGACCCTATTTAACCTCTTTGCATTGCTCTGCATGGTGCCACACAAACCTACCAGTGCTTGTGTTTTTCTTCCGGTGCTGCCAGGGGTGCTTAAGATATACTCACGGCAAAGGAAAAGGAGATATTTTTCAGTCAGATGAACACTTATTTTCCAATTTAAAAATAAACAGACTCTACTAGTTATTGCATTATCAGATTAGTGTTCCTATTGACACATCATGAACTAGTGATGAAAAAAAAGGGTTTATAACATTGGAAACATTATGAAATTATGAATATGTCAAAATGTAAACAGGACAATCTATAATTCTGGAATAAAAATGATAAAAAATGCTGGGGAAACACTTTTTTATTTTGTTTATTTTTGTAATAAAATTTTTAATATTTGTTAATTTTGTACAAAATTTCAAAAATAGCATATTTTTATTCCAGCTCAGAATGAGTTAACATATACGAAGAAATGGACATTTTGAATCCTCAGCAATATTTTTTAAAAATGGAAACTGTGAATACTGATTAGCTTAAGAAATGGAAAATGTGAATAGTGACCAGCTTGAACACAAAGTAGTTTCAGATGAAAAGTCGGAGGTAGGATTATTCTTTAAAGTATATTCTCTTTTATTTTGTCTACTTTACTTATAAATCAGTCAAGCGCAAGACCCTCACTCTATTTCCACATTATTGCAGCATTGCATCATCTTGCCAAATGGGAAAACTCCCCCCCACCTTATTTCATACAGTCACCCTGAGCAGCATCGTCCCTAAAACCTCCATTGCTCCCCAAATACAGCAAAGGTGCCTCCAGAAGATGCCTGAGGAACCAGGGGCACTGATCTGGGGACAATGCTGGGATCTTTCTGCAGATGAAGGCTAGATCTATCAGCACATGCTGCTTTTTCCACAGGACTAAAACGGTCAGGGAGAAGCAAAGAGAGGTTGAGGACCAAAATCCCCGCTCATAGCCCTGAAGTCTCCTGGGAACACTCCCTAGATCATGTTTAAGTTTGCCCAAAGCAATAGCCTGCTGTGGAGGATGACAGAATTACAGGGACTAATTTCAAGAATAAATGTCATGTTTCCCTCAGGTTATCTATTTGATATTACCCTGCTTGAGTGCCAGTAGTTAAATTAAAGAAGGCTGCTGAGGAAGAAAATAAATGAAAGAAACCAAAAAAAAAAAGAAAAAAAAAAGAAAAAGAGAAAAACTAAGTCAGAAGCAAAGAACTTGAAGGAATCCAAGATAATAGTGGGTTTGGCAGTGAAGTGGGGAGTAGAAGCCCAGTGGGTGCCCTGTATGCTGGTACAGCTTGCCCACCAGAGTAAGCCCTACATCAAAGGTGGATCTAAACCTTTCTGCTTTTTGGAAGAATAGTGCTTGTAGGCAAAGCTTTCACATAAAGATGAGCAGTAATAATGGGCTATGATCCAGAAGAGACACGAGCAAGCAGCAAGAAGACAGGCTGTAGCAAAGGGCATAGCCCCAGAACTGAGACTGGGGTTGAGATGCAGCTTGCCCTGCAATGTCAATAGGTGTTAAATATTTAAAGCAATTATACTTACTGGGAAATAAAATTTTGCTGTTGAGTGATCTGGATTTTTGAAAATATTGTGCAAGTATTTGTAGTCTTATAATTAAGCGGTAAAGAAATATTTTGCTATAAATTAAAGGGTGTCCTCAGTTCTTCTAGCAACGTGATGCCATCTTCCTATAAAGAGATTTTCAGTGTGCGTGTATTTTTCATGATCCTAAATGGAGGATGTGCACAAGACCTCTGAGAAGAGAATAATATTGTACTTATAAGCAATGGACAAAGTCTGTAGGAGCTAATATTTCCATAATAGCAGTTGAAATATTTATTGCTAATCAGCCATATAAGGCCTTATACTAACTTAAAAGGCAAGTCAACTTTGTACAGACACCACTAAAGGTACGAGACAGCTTTCTTGTCATCAGTAAAATGATATACAGCAAACTATTGAATAATTCAAATAGAAATGCTCAGAGATCACCTTTACAAAATATGAAACAGAACCCAGAGTCTTTCTTTGATGTTAGATTTCATAGAGCAACAATAATGCACTTTGGACAAAGAAGGACCTTGCTTTGATAAAATATATGGTATTCAGTCCTACATACCTTTTTAGCCATGTAACACAGCATTCTCTTTACAAGACAATTTTTTTTACTACTATAGACACTTCAGAAGAGTAAAAATGTGATGTGTAATAAAGTTGTGACACACAGAAGAGCAGTAAAAGACTAGTCTATATTTCCTGGCCCCAGTAGACTGACAGGGTTAAAGAGGTTAATACCCTGACACAGGACACCAGCAGCTACTGTTATATGGGGAAATTTTTTATTTTTTATGTTACATGTCATAAGGAAAGGCCTAAGATGATCTTAAACTCCTTAAATCAGGTCAAGCATCCAGAAACAAACAAATCAGAAAAGATCCATCTGGAATAATGATTTATATCTTGTTTGTTTTTAAGTGTAGGATAATGTTTGGCATTGGTTAAAAATAATTTAAAGCTACTATCAGACACTCTCATACATTATACATTATCATAGCGTAAGACTTCTGATTTTCCTTTTATTGAATTTTATGTGATGGATTTATTTCTAAGTATGTAGTGTTTGAGAAACATTATTGCTTGCATGCCTACTTTTTCATTAAAATCACAGTTGAAGAGATTTACATTTTTTAAGATATTCACACTTAAATAAATAATAAGTAACAATAGTATACTTTTAATTATATTTGCAGTTTAATTCCTTTTTAATTCTATGGGATTCAGGTGCATGAATAATTTTTTAAAAATCTCAAAGGGACTGTCATCTTTTTAAACATAAAAACTCAAAGTATATTGATATGGTCAAAGTAGTTTTATGACTTTCATTTTGTTTGAACATTCTGTAATATTAACTTTGCATTAAATTTTAGAGGTTCTAGTTAATGCAATTGCTTTTTATACAGAATATTTAGTGAAATATGCATTGAAAGTCATCAACATTTACTTAAGTAGCACACGTACTATTGACTAGAATTTATTTTCAAAGAGAAGAACTTGGAGCTGGCGGTCTGGTAATGAGACAGCCTTTATCTCTGAAAAACAGACTTGGAATATTTATGCTTGAGGAAAAGACCTGCCTCTGTAAAAGAATGTCCAATTTTTCTCTATTCAAGTTTATAGCATCTCTTTCAGGATACTCTGGAATATATTACCAGAGACAGAAATAGAGCCACCAGCGTTCAGTCCTTTTAAATCTCCTCTCTGCAAAGATATCTTCTAGTATTAAATCCAGTCAAATAATTCTAGAAACAACCCTTTTTTTTTAATTGGTTTTAGGATATCTGTGCTATTTAAAAGAAAAACATTTATAGCTATAAAATATTTTATCGGAGGTATTGTTAATTTTTTTTTAATTTCTTCATCAGACTTGCAGGAGAAAATCTTTTGTCCCTGCAGTGTTAGGGTGGGTGGTAGGAGCTCCTGACACACGCTTGCAAGCACCTTGTGTCCGAATGCCAGCCTTCCTCTCGTGACCATCTGAGGTCCCTCTTATGTCCCTGCAGGTCGTGCTGCCTACGGATACGCCCTTGCAGGCTGTCCCCTGTGGCCGGTGCTGCAGTCCGGCACGGGCTGCCTGCCCCTAGGAGGTGGCAGAGCAGATGCCTTCACGCAACGTTTTATCTCTGTGGAGAAATCTGCCGAATTCAAGTGCTGTGAGCCCACGGCAGAGATCATCTACAGACCAAATAAGCAACCATGGCCAATTGAGAACTGACAATGCAGCATTATTCATTTTAATATAAATTCTAAACATCACGTATTTATTCTGACTCGTACCTTTAGCAGAGCTCCAGATTTTGAGACCCTGGGAGCAGCTTCTGTGCGACTGAACTAACTATAGCACAGCCCTTGTTAATGATGCGTAAACCAACCTGAGAAAAGCAAGAACTGCCTGAACCCGCACTCCAGCCAAGCCAAATATTTTCTGGTATATGTAGCTATATTACTGCCCTGATTTTTTTTTTTTTTATTAAACTGCATCTTCCTATTTCTTCAGCTTACCTAGCTTGAAGGCCAGTTTCCATTTTGTGAGCTAAGGTAACACAGCAAATTATGTAGAAAGGCATTTATTGTACACAGTGACCAACACTGTTTGTCCCTTTCCTGGTGGTTAAAGTTGCCTCTTTGTCTCTCTTCAATTTAATATTAAAGTCCTCATCTGTGAGTTTGAGGTTGGCTAGGTCTGATAGTGAAAAACATGGATTTTTGAAGTTCAGTTAATCCTGATGATAGTCACACAAGAAAAAATATTTCAAATAATACGTTGTTCTTGTCAAATAATATTTTATCTGTTTTTACTACTTACATTCACTAGAACGCAACATATTTGCTCACAGACAAAAGCAGCAGTAAATACCAACACAAGCTAGTTCTAGCAAAAATTGCTCAAGATTTCATCCTGGAGCCATTAATTTGGGGGAATTTCAGTCCCCAAATCTGTCAACATACTTTGCATCCATTGGGCCTGAGAGGCTGTGTTTTGTGAACACGTTTGCTCCTGGCAGAGGCACTGGTGGGGAGACAGCGGGGAGAGGAGGGGAAGGCAACACTGGCCCCAAGCACCACTCTGGGGGCTTTCTCAGCTCCTCATATTGAAGCAGCCAAAATAGGGAAGAACTAGAGAATATGCAGCAATCCCTAACTCAGCTGCAGTGTCCTGAGCACTGAGCACAGGCGAGAGGAGCTCTGGCTGGTTGAGGCTGGCAACAGAGGGGGCGCGTGGGGGCCCGTGCACATCCCACAGCCCCATTATTCAAAGCACGGGAGCCGCATGCGGAAGCGGGTTTTTGACTATGTCAAAGTGACCCAGCTCGTATGTTTTTATCAGTCAGGGAAGCCAAAGCAAGCAAGTCGAAGAGTTAACACTAAGCCAGACATTGAGCAAGCAGCAATGTAGCATTACAGCTATCCAGGCTCCCTGCAGATTATCACCACGCAGAGAAACTATGTCTTGTGGTTTCCTGACATGTTCTTTGCTCCCTGCCGAGGCTCCAGGCGAGCACGCAGACCCTCTCGAATACACTGCGACCTCGTAAAGGCAATCGGATGCCTGAAAGTCCAACACTACCACACCAAAAAAACAAAGGGGAAATCAGTAACATCTCAAAACACTGCAGGGACCGAGCTGTTCCCAGTGCACCTGCAGGACCAACCGTCCCAGGAGTCCCTCGGCTGGAACGGGCCCAGGAGCACGTGCAGTTCACCCATGGGGGCTGTGATTCCTCGTGACTACTTCCGCAGTCACTTTAAGGTGGAGGAAAGAAAGGATATACGTAATGGCATGTGCTTTCTCTCGTTTTTCTTCCAATACTTGTGCCGTTTCCAGTAGTGTCTTAACTCTTTTATAAAATGGAGTAGAGTCAAATATTTTTATCAAGTTTTTTTTGTTTTGTTTTGTTTTTTTTTTAAGTTATTGGTTTTATCTTGGTCCTCTTCTTTTATTGAACAGTAGCAATAAAACATACTGTAGGAAAATATAACAGAAATATAACAAGGAGGAGCCTTTGCACTCTAACAGGTAGAAATTACACGTCTCTCCTGCAGCGGCTGTCAGGTGTGTCCAGCAACCCTCCTTCCAAATATTTATTCACAAAAATGCTGAGAATGCTATTTCCAGGCACCTGTCAACAACACCCAGAGATTGCAGAACATGTGAGTCACATGGAAGCAAATAAGATTTCTCCATCAGAAGCTGATGTTGCAACTGTGTGCCCACTGCTGCACTGGTCACAGCAATAGTACTGGTAATGCCAGTACTTCTCCTGATCACAGTAATCCACATTTTATAATGATGGACCGAGCTGAAATACTGTGGAAAAAAAGGAATGATGTCTCTGTCATGCTTTTTGGGTCAGAGAATCATTTAGAACCTACTGACTTTCCTGAGTTGGCAATAATTAAGTACAAGGCTGCAGATGATACTATTTGATAAGTTCTTTAAGAAATCAAATGAATGGATTGTTTTCTTTGTTTTGGTTAAATATGCTTTCCTGATTGGAAACTGTGCTAGCACCTTTGGGAGGGAGACATGAGATGCTGTGGAGGAAAGATAAAAGCAGCAAAGAAGTGATGATCTCCTTAGCTCTTCATGGCAGCGATGCTACTCCATCTTCTCAGTAGTTTTTCTTTATAGAAGATTCTTGGTCTGCAAACTTTGGGAGTGTAATTGTTCAAAGCAAATTGTGTTGCTTGCTTACTCAACACCAATACTTAGATCCTTGTGCTGATCTACTGCTCAGGAAAAAATGGTAAGGGAAGCATTTGGCTTCAGAGAGCTTCCCCTCTTCCCCAAGCTCTTATGCTTGCTCTGCAAGATATTAAAGGCATAGTCTGCACGTTTAATACAAGTGCAAACTGCTGCTGTAGCTGGTGGGTGCTTCAGTGCCCAGGACCATGTCTCTGGCTGCAGCCCAGCAAGGTAGTCCAAGATGGAGGAAAGCACGACAGGAATGGCAGGAGCCTTGCTAGAGTGCATGGGAAGAAAGAGGCACCAGGAAATATTAGCACATATAACTACTAATATTCTGCAGCTCTTAGGAGTTTAAGAAATCACTGTATGGTACAAACCTATTCTGAATTCTGTCCATGCACACTTCCCTTGGTACTATCCATCTGATGTGAGAAGATGAGCCCTGCAAAACTAACACGTAAAATAACACTTTATGGTTTCAGTCATAATAATGTTACTATAAAAACTAACAAAAGACAAAGGCTTCTGACACATCACCCATATAACTCATAGCACAGTGGAAATAACTTCACCGTAGTCTAAAGTTATACGGATTGCCAGCTTTTTGTGGGCTAATACCATTGAATATGATATTTCTTTCTAATTATCATGCCAAGAATAATATTTCTCCCATTATATAACATGCTGTTGCCCAGAGAAGGAAGAACTCTTTGTTACATGTATATTTACTTTCTCACACATACTGGAGAAATTTAAGCTCAGCAAAATTCCTATGAAAGTGCCTAGTAGGACATGCCTTCTGAAATCCACTCTGTTTGCTTCATGGGTTTTACTGGGAGAGACACACTTCAATGAGTGAGTAAAGCTGGTTATAAAAGCATTACCTGAAAAACACAAATAGATGGCCATTCTCCTTGGAAACAAAAAATAAGGGAATTTAAAGAGGATTATATGCAAATTCCTCTTTACAACCGAACCTTGTGTATATCAGAAATTACATGACATTAAAACTAGATTTTTGCAAGTTATCTGCATCTGATATTTCATGTCACTGCTCCCTTTTTTATTAGAAAACGACTTCTAAGCCAGGTTTAACATTTTTTCACCTTAGCTTGTTTAAAATTCTCCTCTGTTGGTTCACTCAGGGTACAAGTCACCTCAGGGACTGCTGAAAAGTCATGCTTAATGGGCAATATTTCATATTAATGGTGTGTGACATTGTCCACCTGAGTCACAGGCTGTCACTGCCTTCCCAGACTAGAGAGTGCATAATTCATACCTAGTGTCCAAGATGAGCAGATACAGTATTACTTTCTTTTTCTGTGTAAATGTTTGTGCCTATACATATTTACAGTCTTTATTCTTCCTAGCACTGTATCTACAAATGAAAACAATTAATTTAGAAATTCCTTTTATGAAAGCTTTCAAGAAAGCAAATGAAATGGTTGCAAATAACAATAAAAGAAATGAAGGATGATTCTGGGAACAGTAAAGGCATTTGTGAAGAGCAATGAGGAAAACAGGAAGATCAGGAATGGTTACAAACCCTTCTAAGCACCTGGGTTGGGCAGGGTCAAAGGAAAAGGCCATTGCCAACACTTGCTAGTGTATGATAATAGTTTGGAGTACAGCATTAGTATTGAAAAGAGTGTATTTTAAACTGTGTAATGAGCGAAATCACATATTTAGGCTCAGATTTCATTTGCAAGAATATGGCATACTGAGTAGGGGGCAATGGTAGCCCACTGACACTGCAAGAACTAACCAACCACCTATAGAGACATGACTTCAGCAAATAGTGTCCCTAATCGCTCTACTATTTATGGTAAAAATAGCTACATTTTTTTATATAGCATTGGCAATACAGAGCCACTTAGATCATTCAAGGACATTTACAGGTACATGCACTATGTAAGGCAATCCCTACACTATCAGCTTTAGCTCAGATGATGTAACCTTAGGATTTCCTCAGAATATTTCTAATGGTTCCTGCTGCTCCACTCAGTGGACAAGTGGCATATTAACTTGTCTGCAATATGTATGTATTATTCCTGGTTAACTGAATGTTATTACTCATCGACTTCCTTCCTAGCAGCTTATTTCATCATATGTTGCTATCCTAGGAGAACTGATAAGTTCTTCTAATTTTAAAACATAGAATAATATGTAGTTGTAAGTAAAGTATGTTTTTGTTTGTTCTTCGTTCTTTTTGCTTCCCCAAGGATTGTTCAAGAAACTCTGAAATAAGTAGGAATTCAGAGGTTTTGTTCCTGATAAGATTTGAAAAAAGCACATCTTCCACAGTGCCCAAAAGAGTAAATAGAAATTAGAAAAGTTTTAACATTCTTTGAAGATATTATTTCTTTTTTATAACATTATATTTTCCAGGAGTGATCCAAAAAGACTAAGAAAAAAAGAAGTGGCAACACAATACTACAATGTAAAATTAAAATGTAAATTCTTACCAGGAAAAATTCTATTTAACATTGTGTGAGGAAACCTCTGAAAGAGATACTCCAGCTTTTCCACTTATGGGAAGTACTTGGAAGTTGATAGGGAAAAAGTTTTTCAAATTTCCAAATAATGCAGAATCTCCAAGAAGAGTAACTAAAGAACAAAGTTGTGAGATTAAAATCAACAACAAATCTCCTAAACTTTTGATCTTTATCATAAGTGGACTAATGGATGAGAAAATGACTTTTAGTTTAGATAAGAAGGACCTGCTCTTGGGATCAAATAAATGCACAAATGAAAAAACAGAGGTATTGTTACCTCTGAGAGGCAATAATAAAACTCTACTGACTGCAGAGAGATACAAAGGTGCCTTGAAGTAGCAACTGCTGAATAACAAAGGCCTCTACTAAAAAACAGTAATTCAGCTCCTAGGTGGCATTGCTCTCAAAACAATTTGCCTTAAGAGAAATTAAAGCTGACAAAACCGCATGCAGAAAAATCTTGATTCTCATAATGAATCTTGAGTAGCAAGAAGAAAGGCAGTTCCTAAATTTCCAAGAAGATATTCAATATAAATTCAGAGCTCTTTTACATCATGAAGTGCTTAATCAATTTGCTTTAAATTTTAAAATTGTTCTTAATACCAATTTAAAAGATTGGCTAACTTGAGCAGAGGGATTATATAAATCCTACCAATAATAATATGCACCAAAAGAAATACCTTTTGCCTTTTTGATTTTAGCTCTGCTTCATTATTTTAAGATTTTTTCTTCCGTCCAATAAAATAATCATTAGTTGCTCTTTTCCTTTGTTCACGTTATTCACAGTATGTTTCTATTGCCAAAACCAGCATGGGCTCATGGATTTTTAAGGCCAAAAGTGCCATTACAGTAACCTCATTCATACTTCTGTAGCACAGGCCATATATTTCACACAGTGGCTAAGGTCTCTAGGTCAGCATCTTAGAGGTGGAACCCAAGCATAACCATTTGAAAGATATACAACTTTGATGGCAAAACTCAACAGTGGTAGAAAACATACTACATCCTTTCCTAATCTGCTTCAAATGCCAATAGTTGTTACTATTTCATGTGTGTCACTCTCACAAATGCAAAGAATCTTTTAAAATATTCTGAAAATAATTATATGGTCAAATTCTTAAATTAAATACAGAATAATGCCTGTTTATTTGCAGTATGTGTTTGTCTTCCCATTAGCATACTAAACTTGAGGTTACAGGTCTAAGAAACTTCTTCACAGAGATAAATGAACACCTGAAAAAACATGGGTTTGTTAAAAAATGAAGGTGTAGAGCTCTGCTATGTGGCCCTGTGCCAACAATATGAAAAAGCAGCTCCTAACACCTGCACGTGCATGTACGAGTTTTGATTTTAGCAGATAAGTGAGGGTGCGTGCCACCTATTAAAGTGTTGGAGAAAAGCTTTGATCCCATTGACACATAATATGTGTGTGTGTGTGTGTGTGTGTGTGTGTGTGTGTGTGTGTGTGTATAGGTGTATCTATTATATATATTAAAAGGAATTTTAATCATTCATGTTGGAGCTTTATAAGGATGCCATTCTGTTTCCTTGAGATTTTCATTTGTATCATTTAGCAATACTTAGCATGACTGCGAACTTGAGAAAAACGGAAGATCTATGTAATTTTATATGCGTTATTGAGCAAAGCACCTGGAACGGAATACTTGTTCTATCAAAGTCAGTGCCAAAATTTCCACCAATTTCAACAGCGCCAGAATTTCAAGCACAAGTCAAAAGGTCAGCTTAGGTGCTGAAAAGTTAAACATGTATCTAAGAAGAAAAAAAAGTCTCCTTAAGTCTCCTTATTGTTGGCTCAAATGCACAGACAAGACAAAGCAAGACACAGCAGATGAGGCTGCATAGCTGGTTGAACCTTCACGTGTCTCTCAGAATCTAGACATGATATGCAATGGTTAGGGCATGAATATATGATTAAGAAATACCAGAATCCCTAAATCATTATTTCAGAAAGGCTATGCAAAGATTTACAAAATTGGAGCGAATGGATCTGAACATCTTCATCTCTTATCCAAAGCATATCAACTCCTGACCTGTTGGTCTTCTGTGGCTATTATCCAAGCAGCAGTGGACCTAACTCTTGAGGGTCACAGAATGGCCCTTTTGCCCTATGGCATATTAAGGAAATACTCTTTTTGTTTTAGCTTCCCTTCTTTTCTGTGCTGAGATGATAAAAAAAAGAAACAGTTTTAGTTTTAACCAGTCTTGACAGATCTGGCCTTCTCTGACTCCTGCAACATCAGATACTTAAATCTTCAAAGCTCAATTGCACCCTTTAGTGGTTAGATTGCTGGTCTCTGCTGATTGCTCCCACCCTGGGAGCCAACTGAGCTACCTCCTTAAATGAATTATGACCTGTAAGATCTCCTGCTTGCCCTTTTTACAATCAGTGCTTGCCAGAGGACTGCTGTACGAACAGGAACGGAGTCAATTTATGTGGGAACAATTCTTTCCATTTGCAACTAGAGATTAGCAAACTTTACAACTGAAAAATTAGTCTTTCGCTATTTATTTCATTTACCTGTTGAGTGTTGATTTCCTACATGCCTTTTCTGAAAGCTTCAGTGGTTTCATTTTGAGCTGTCTCAGGCAAGAAGGCCTCTAAAACACTCTTTCATATTCTCAACTCTTCCTCTTATTCATGATGCCTGAAGCATTAATGCAACCCCACAGTTTCAAATGATCTGCCAGAGCGGTGGAAAAGCAGAATTCTGTGCTAAACAATCCTTACTACTTAGTATATTTTTACTTAGAGTAAGAAGCAGACGTATTTTCTTCTTATCAGATAATTTCTTTTATCTCCTCCTCTGTAGTTAATTACAGGGATTAACAAACCTTATCCATAAGTAGACACACACACACATACACACACACACAAGCAAAAAAATAGTCAACTTTTTCTTCATACCCTTCTAGTTAGATACTAACATCCAAGCAGTAAACATTTAAGTATATACTTTTCTCTATAAATTTAACTACTAGTATCTGAAAAACTTAGAGATGTTAGACTGGAAATAGCCCTGGTGATGCTGCCTTGTCGAGGGCAGCTTCTAAAAAGCTGCCTTTGAATCTTACTGTGACAGATTCTTGTTTCGCCAAACCTTTTTTAATTTCTTTTTTTAATCTGAAGAGGCAACAATTATACTTCTTTCTTTCTTACCTCTAGCAGATATTCTTGGCACAGATTCTCTGTTGGCCCTTTGGATAAAAGGCACTGCTCCCCTGTATCTCAGGAGCAGGCTGACACTCTCTGTAACCCCAGACTTATCCCTAGCTAATGAATACCTGGTGATTCTGGTATTTTAAGACTTAAATTCAACAATTACCTTTTAAGAAACACTGGATAGTAAAGGAAAATGGAGATAATTATTTTGCAAATACATACAACATCTCAATTCAGCAATAGATATCGTAGGCATATCTATGCCTCCGTCCTGTTTCCCCATCATTTCCAAGCAATCTTTGCTTAAGCAAGAGTTTTAGTCTCTTTCACTTTCTCACTTTCTGCATTTTATTTTCTCATCATGCCACTATGGAAAATCAAACACAACTTCCCATTGTCAGGCTAAGCTACTCATTCTTTGTTTGATTCCAGGTTAAAAAAAAATTCTGTGCCCAAGATATTAGGGTTTTTTTTTTCAGCCTTCTAAATTCCTCCTGAATTCTTAAAGTTTTCAGTATTTCAGACAGTCCTTGATGTTTTCCTCTGCCTCTTCAGGAATTTTTCCATTCTTCAGATTTGCTTCAAACAACTCACTGGAGAGTTGTGTGGAGAGCCCCCCTTGCTCTGAAGGGGGGACATCTGGATGGAATTCAGGATGGTTTAATTATCCCCAGGGTGGGAGACCAGAGCACAGCCCAGGCAGCAGAGGGTCAGTTATGTTCCTGTAGGCATTCTCTGATGTACTAGCTCAATTAATCAGACTCATCAAAGTGTCATGGAGCCATTCCTACAGTCACTCAGCTTGTGTCATTCACTTTGGGAGCTAAATATTATCATTTCAAGCACTTAAAGTGACTGTGTCTTAAGACAACATTCTCAGGACAGTAGTCTACATGATGCTGTGAGATCCATCAGGATGTAGGCTTCCTGAGGGTAAGGACAAAACTATAATTCTACCTAGGTTAAAACTCATGAAAAGACACATGACTGGATGGGTTTTGCTGTTCTCTAGGAGGATAATTAGAATTTCTTTGTTGCATACAAATTCATTGTGATTAAGAAGCAATGGTTTTGAGGAACACACAACATTGATTTCAGAAGAGCATAGGACTACTGTCCTATGGACTAGAGAATTAAAGCAAACTGTTGAACATTATTCACTGCGAATATTGCTTCTGGAAAATCAGTGCTGCTCTCAGTGAAGCTTACAAATTTATATCCTAGGGACTGAAAGAAACATTCATAACCACAAGGGCATGGAAATCAAAATAATTTCCTTATTAAACTAGGCCCAAAATATCTAGTTCATAAACAATAGATCCTGACCTCATTAAAAACAATGAGAATTTTACTATTGACTTCTATGGATCAGGTTTGCACTACTTATAAAATGTGTTTGCTGCACCTTTATGGTTTTAAAGTTGAGGAAAGATGGGGAAGTGCTGTCATCTGAAAATGGTTAAAGTACTGTTTTGTTCCAATTACAAGTTGACTTTTTCCTCACAAAAGAACCTTATAAGTCTCAGTCAATGTATGTTCAAGATCAGTTTATAATAGGAGCAATACGGTGCATTTCAGTAGTGGGATGTTAGATTTGGAATATCTCAGTATTCAACTTCCTGCTTCTGTGCTTTTGAACTAGCAATTTTTTTTAAAAGCAGAAATTTAAGATATGTGAATTCCAAACAAATTATTTGGTCTTTTTCTTATTTTTTAAGATGTCCTTTTTTTCTATGACCTTCAATCACTTCTGTCTACAGTTTCTTTAACTATCTCTTGAATGAATTGATTTTGCCAGGGTTAGTAGTCCTTTCTTTATAATCTGTTCAATATGTGAATTTCGTTTTGGATGAAATACAGTAGTTTTGCATTAAACTCCTATCTGCTCTTAATTTCCTAGGATGTACACTATGTCATCTTGTTTTTGTTTTTTTTGCCAGTGGGAAAAGTTTGTCTAGGTCAATTTTATCAGTCTCCTGCATAAAAGGAAAAGTATCAGTTAGGTCATCAGAATGGGTCCTCTTCCCTGGTGAGAACAACCCTGCTTTTCTCAACCACTGCTCATTACTTAAATCTTTAATTTTAGCACATGCCATGGGCTTTAACATTTGCTAGAGACTTAGATCACTTAATCATATGGAAAATTTGTGTTTGTACATAGCTACAAGTATGACAAAACTGGATCAAACAACATACAATTCTTTGGCAACAACATACAACTTTTGTCCCCAAACCAGAATCACTAATTTTCACTATCTTAAATCTCATGGAAATAGCACAGAGAGATTCTTGAGAAAATACAGCTAAAATGTGGTCATATTGTACTCTGAAAAATAACACATTAGACGTGGCAACTGGGGGTCCAATGCTTGTTGTCCTCAATGGCTTCCAAACCAAATCTGGACAGTCAATGAGAATTGCAACTTGCTTCCTAACCAAATTTAATGCAGTTTTTCTCAGCCAAGCTAAACCTCTAGTTTTAATAAAGTTATCATTATCTCTCTATATATACACGCATGTATAAGTATTTAAAAATGTGCTAAAAGAAAAAGGGCAGTTCCATGATTTTCAGTGATATTAACAGTGAGCAGAGCATCGTTCAGCATCCCTTTGAATAAGATAGATAAGGAGAAAGAGATTCTGAAGAACTAGCTAGAGAGGCAACACAGGATTAATTTTTGCAATTAAAAATGATTTTTTTTCTTATCTTGTCTAGTCAAAAAGAGAAAAGAGAGCAAATACATTTGTCATTCTTTACCACCAGCAATTATGGCATTTGTCTAGGTGTTTTGCCCCTCTTCAGGTGATCTTGCATGGAAGGATGTGTTCTACTTAGCTGCTTTCCAAGTTGATAGGACATGAGCTGGCTGCATAATTCCATTAACCTGGCACTGATCCAGCCCTGCTCAGCCCTGCTGTTTGCACTTCCCAAGCGTGTGAAATTTCTACCAGGACTCTGCAGAAAGAGGCTCTGCACAGAAATATTTGCTGATGCGGCTTTTAAAAATGACCATTGCCGTCCTGAATGTGGATTCACAAGTATTGCGAACAGCACTTGCATCCCAAATGCTGTATTCACTGACCTGCTATGACCACATTAACAATTTATGTGCATAATCCACTCCATTTTTTGATTCAATCTGCACCGAGTTTGATGCTGAATTCTTCCTAGAGAACAATACCGTACAATCTTCACGTGCTTGTGAGGGGTTCACTCGCCATTGGCATGTTTCTTTGCCTTCGATAACTGCACATGTGCTATCATGTATATTTTACCTACAGTAAGCACTGTTGTATTCTACTGTTATAATACCCATGAACTAATGTCAAATGATATATAGCCTCTCTTCTAATTTTCTTTGCCTATGGTTAATGGATTTTCACTTTTCTAAGGTTGCCCATTACAGAAGTGAAACATGTTGGTTTGCAAGGCCTATGTGTCCTCAGATGGGCTTTAAAAATGAATAGCAGCAACCACTTTGCAGACTGCATACATTTCTCTCAAGATAAGCAACAGTGAGTGTAGAATTACAGTTCTTTTAAACCTTTTGTAGTGCACCAGTAGTGCACTGGGGGAACACAAAGTTCCCATTCACATTTATTACCTTCTATGTGTCATTTCTCACTTGCCAGGACACTTCATGGTGTGTTTTGACAAGTCCTGTGGATTTCACATTTTAAAAAAATCATTCATCTGCAAAGTAGTAGTTTATCTCTTATTTTCATTCTCTCAATTTGAATTTTCATTAATCTCCCTCATTGTCTTAGGTAAATGCTTATATTCAGAGGCACCAATGCCTGCATTTGTTGATGAGTTAAATAGTCTCACTGCATGACAGATTTGTTTGATGAAAGTCACCTTCCTTCCTGACCATGCAATAGTTTTCCATATTCAGGAAGCATTTTTAAGAGGAGACAGTATTGAGGTAATTCTGCCCCTACTTAAATCCCATGACACCCATATCCGAAACTTAACACATGTACAGCTGAAAATAGGAACTCTTTAAAAGCCTTGGAGTGAGGAATAACACACAGGCAGCATTTACCCCCTCTTGCTCACATTCTTGTCCTGCTTCTACCAGATGCAGCAGACAATTCTTTTCTTTTTACACTGAGCAATGGAGGGAATGATATAGCATTGGAAGTATGCATAACACTTTTTCATTTCTTTTTTTTTTGGTTGGAAAACAGACAGTAACCCTGACACATATGAATAGAAAGCTGTAATTTTGACCTATACAGACAATAGCCTGCCAGATAGCTGTGATACAAATATCAAACACGGATGAAAAAAGACAGATATACAGTGAAATTCTGGCTCCATTGAAGTGGATGGGAATCCTGCCATTGATTTGGTTGGAGCCAGGATTTCATTGCAAAAGCATCATTCAGCTGCACAAGTTGTCACTTCGAAGTCTGCACACCCTCATGCAGTCAGTCTCAAACTCCTGATGAAAGGATTTGCAATTTTTCACATTGCCCAAATATTTTTTAATAGTTGAATCCTTCTCTTACTTAAACACAACTTCCTTCTCCAAGACATGTATTGAATGCTTTTGTTGATTTTAATAAGACTTTTAGCAACTTTCCCACATTCCAGTAAAGCCTATTTGAGCTATTTGCTTCCACACCATTCTTCTTGCTCTTTTTGCTTTTGTAAAAATCACTATGAATACAATTGCAGCTAAAGGAAAATAATATGGAACCTTGTTGAAGTGTGGCACTTTCTGATTTCCTGACAGCAGTAATACTTTATCATTCTGTCTGCTCTTGTCCTTGGCAACACATTTAGTGGGACTACTTATCTACTTCTATTATCTTTATTATCCCAAATACTTAAGTTACAAATGGTGGATAGGATGTTTAGGGAATTTTATGTGGTCATTTTCACTGGGAAACCTTACTAGATGTCTATGTTAAGCATTTCTGTTGCCCTCACACTTGACTTTTAGTGAGGTAATGATGCGTTTCAAAGAGGAAAACGAAGTAGGCAGAGTGCAAAGTTATGCTTATCATAAAAGATTCAATAATGTAACTTGCAATGAACTAACGTGATGATACTAAAGCAATTTACAATAGGTTCACAGAAGAAAACTTTTTTTTGGGGACAGTTTATCAACTGCTAAAAACAAATAAATACTCCAAATTAAACACAAATAACTTCAAAAAAATACTAAAGGTACAAGGCAAAAAAGAAATTCAGAAACTCTATTCTAGCAGAAGTATTACCACCAGAAAAGGTCTACCTATCATCAGACTTATTAAAAATCATCTACTAAGAATAGGGAATATCAGGGGTCATAGTATCAGAGCTTAATGTTTGTAAAAGGATGGTTAGTGCCCTGATCCAAGATTTTCTCTGTTAAGATACAAAGTTGGCAGGTACAACTAGTCAGATGGTGTCAACACACATACACAGGTCCCTGGCAATCAGCTATCTGCATTCATTGTCCCTAATAGCTGCTCATGGCACTTCTCTGAGAAGCAGCTGCCACCTGCATCCAACCCACTCATGGAGAAGGGAAAAAGGAATGAATTTCAAAGCAAATACATTTAAAATGGAGATAGTAAGGCAGAATATGTATCACTAATGATCATCTTTATCTGCACTAAGCCTCTGAGCCAGGACCTGCTAGCAGAGCGATGTCTTGAAAGCAGGATGGGAGGAGACAAGAGGACTACATTTTGCTGCCTCCAGAACAGGTACTGTGGTTTTTAACCAGCTGCAGCAATCAGCACCAAGTGAAGGCCAGACTGTATCTAATGAACCAAAGAAAAACCTCTGGATGTTCTCCATCCCAACATACATAATCAAACCCATCAGGCAGAACCTGCTTCTGGCCCTACCTGAGTTTCTTGGATCTGCACTTGCATTTTACTGTGGCAGTGGTTTGCTCTTACAAAGCTTCCAGCAGTCCCTAGCTCCCTTTGGAATAGGGTGCATGACTTTGCCCAGGTGCCATCTCATCCCTTGTGCTGCCCTCCATAGGGCCCTGGGCTCTTCTTGAAGGAGATGCGGGCTTAGGGTCCCAGCAGCCTGACATCATGACTGAAAGTTGGTTGCAGCTTTGCCAGTAAGACACACGTACATCTGTGAAAGCATATTTCTTAAGTTATACCCAAGAGAAACTTACAGTAAGAACAAGTCACGTGAGTTTAATAAACACATCTTTAAAATAGTTAGCACTTTTCACTGAAAAGTCTTCCAGTGATCCTCACCTCTGGTGGAAGTCTCATTGGGGTACACCTACAGCTGTCAGATTTGACATATAAAATCAAGCTAACTTGTTTCAAATTAAATTTGAGGAGAAAGGAGGTAAAAATTAAGGACGATTGGTTTAGAATGAAACGGTTACTTTGTAGTTCTTGACCCTTTTATTTATAGTAAATATTTGGCTTGCCTGCAGTAATTTTTATTTTGAATGTCTGTAATTAATGATATGGTTCATTAGTTACAAGGAAGCTAATGCAGTTGTGCAATACAGTAGTTCACATAATTGTGAGAGGTAACTCATTCCACATGCTCAAACATTGTAATTTCAAAATATTTTCCTAATAGGTCTCAAATAGAAATATTTCTAAGTGTACATCGAAAACTGCCTATATCCAAGTAACATTAACAGAATTCAGTTTAAGCATAACATGCCAAGAAGTATTATTTTTGGCTGTAACATAATTGGTATCACATGTTGTTGCTATTTTATATACCCTTTTCCTTTTTGCTTTAACTTTTATTATTTTGTTTGGGTGCAGGTTTTACCTGAGGGTGACTTTACATTACCAGATATAGGTGTATGCTCAGTACTGGAATTTTAGACAGTTAATTTTCATGTTTTGAGCTAGAACAAATATATGAAATCGTTAAAGACAATAATACAGCAAATATTTTCCCTTACATTTGGCAGAATTAAAAATTTCCAATAGGCATTTTAAAAATCAATTTTAGATAGCAAAATGAAGCACAAGATCTAGAATAAGATTGCATGTGGAAGAAATGAGCACTAAAAATTCAGCTATAAATCTCATTTTTACATGTGAGTATTTCACTCTGATCCTGCAATATTTAGGTATATGCTGAACTTCAAGTAGCTCTTTGGTCCATCTTACCTGTAAGAACTTCAAAAGCCTCATAATTTGCCATTGGTGTTCTGGTGTTGAGTCGGCCCCTATCCAGTCTTTGGGATGAACCATTTTCCATAGACTTTATACATCTGCCAAGACAGGATCTATTCCACTTGCTCCACAGGAAGATCCTCAGTGCTTTGTGCCCAAGCTGAAATGCAATCAAGAATCCCAACAGGGAAACAGCCGCATGGGATTATTTCCATTCCGTTCCCTTTTTGTAGCTATTTAATGGGTGACCTGAGTGGGGAATAATTATGCCACAGTGAAGAAAGTAAAATAGTTACCTGTGTTCACTTTTTAACAACATTACTGCACAGAGCAAAGAGCTGTTTTATTGTGGAGATAGTGGTTGTTCTTAATTTCTTAGGCACATGAGTGGGACTTGCTATGTATTTGCTAGCAAGACTTTTTATAGACTTTTGGGCTGTACTCCCAAGTATTAAAAGGCTCTTTAGTGACTGAAGCAAAAGAACTTGTTTCCAATCCTGCAAAATAAAAAATCCTACAAAATAAATTAAGTCATTATGTGACCTGACTGTTTGTCTTCGGTGACCATACAGTAAATGCAGTAACAGACTAAATTGACCCAAAAACGGATATCAGGGCCATCATACTTTCAATATGTAACATTTAGATCAGTAGCCAAGTCCGAGGTCTATGCTTTGGGCATCTCAGTTAAGTCTATAGGAGTTTATCCAGGACTTGAATATTAAGATGCTCAATAAAATCTAACCAAGGTGGGTGCCTGATGGCAACCAGGCACAGTCCCTTACCTGTGGGGTTTGGACTAGATGATCTGTATCCTTTCCAACCTTAAGGATTAACATCAACAGCAATAAAAAACCAAATGTTTGCATTCTTGTGATGTATTAAAAATTCTGTAGAGTAACTAGGATTTTTCCATTGATTTGAGAAGGGTTTGCTTACTTGAGGAAAACACCATATTTGGTTATTTTCAGGTTTCACTGACTTGTCTTATTTAATACTGAGGATCTGAAGTGATCCTTCCTGTGGAACTCTGTTTCTTGTTAGGTTATTTCATGAATTAGAAAGTCATTACATCTGTCTCATTAAAAACAAAGCAAAAAGACAATCCTTAACCAAAAAAGCTGATCTTCTACAATGATATAGCGGAGAAGGTTTTTTTTTTTCTCTAAAAAAAAAAAGGTCTAGTCAAACTGAAACATGTGGCATGAGTTTTGCCACTGCCATATGTGCAACAGGGTATGCTGTTAATTTCTGGGAAATACTCCCAAATTTCACCCCTGCCCCAGCAAAGCGATGAAGAACATAATTCATCATAAACACTCTAAAAATAAAACTATGTAATTGTAAAAAGAATAGGAAAATGTATTCTTTGGCTGGGAGGTTTCTTGATAACCCAAATACCATCTGAAGGTAGCAGTGAATAAAAATTTAGTCTGAGGCACAGTCAGCTATATGACTTTTTCTACACAACTTTAGTAAATCAGGCGGGTTTGAAGCGTAACAATTCAGATTGTATCACTCAAAACAATAGGATGTATTAGTTGTAAAGGCTTACAAAATGTCAACATGCATAAAATTAAAGAACTCTCATGTTGACTTTGTATTGACTTAGCAGGGACCTCCTACACAGCTTGTAAAGCCACACAGATTTTTTCCTTTTTCGCATACTTTCAAGGTACTCCATATATCTCTTATTTGAACTAATAACAATCTGTATTTCAAACAGAGGTTATGTTGTTAATTCATAAAGAACTCTGGCAAGCAGTATCCTCAAAAGTATTTTAAGCCACGATTCAGAGCTCCAAAACTCTTTTAAAAAGTGCCTACCAGCAACATCAACAACAAAAAACTATTTTGTTCAAGCCCATGTTAGCATTTTGGAGCGAGGAGGGATCAGACATGTAGCTGCTGAAGCGAATGAGGAGCTTTCGATGGTGCCATGAAGCTGTCGAGGGATGCACCATCTGGATTCTTTCTGGATGAGGCTAAACTGGAAGATGTGCTTCAAAAGCCAGACTAAACCTTGTTCAGAGCTAACCTGCTGAATTTATGTACAGGTTGGGATGTCCAAGCCTCAGCACCAATAGTTTCATGTTACAGATTTTCCGTAGAGCGCATTGCTTGCTAATGTAGATGCAGTATAAGTTTTTCACACACAAAAGATATAATTTTACTAATTACCAGTCATCCGTTTCCAGAAAGTCACTATGCAAAGTATATTCTCCTACAGCTCTCGGTAAATGGACTGTTTTTCTTAGAAGGAAACCTGGCATGTTTTTTGTCATTACACGGTCCTAATTATACAGATTTGATCTGTCCTACAAACGAAAAAGAAAAAAAAAGCCAGAAAGCACTTTAAAAAAAAAAAGAAAAAAAGCATGGAAAGAGAGCCTTCACAATGAATGAAAGAGAAGCACAGCTAAATTATGCCTAATTCATCATGATTTGCAGTTGCAATCAAAAGCCTTTGATATCACTATCACAAGTTGTTCTACTTCTGTCTGTTTTGAACAGGGACTTTTAATGCTTAGGAGCATGCTACCCATGGTGTTTCCTAACTTGTTTAAATCAAAGTGTTTTACAGCTTCTTGTGTTTGATTCACTAGTGCTGAAGTTGTTGGGTCTCTGTTCTGGCATGCCATGCTTGCCAATTCAATGACTACCATTAAAAATGTCAGTATGAGATGTCATGGGAAGTACCTGGGATTCTGGAGTTATGTCCTAAGTCATGTATAAAATACTTAAAATTCAGAGATAGCATTAACTGGTGGGAAAAGATTTTTTCTTTTTTTAATGGAAGTCACTGTGTATGAAATCCATAAAGTTGTCTTCTTGTTATCCATATTTATGAAGGAAATTCTCCATTTTAAATTTCCTGATGGAATCCAACCATTTGAACTGATTTTAATTTCAGAATGGATTAGGCCTGAAAACTCAGCTGGCTAGACCAAGAAAACAGACTTCCCTGTATTTTGTTCCCCCTAATTTTGGACATATTGAACATAAAGCAAGGCAGGCAGACAGTCATATTTACTTATAGTAGAGTCATTGCCAAGTTTATAGAAGCAACCTTTATCAAAAGATTTTTTTGTATGTTGTATTTCTCTTCCAGATACATTTTGAATTTTCATTTCTTTTCATATTTCCTTAGATACTGTGTTGATTTTTCTGTTTTGGCAACATAGTCTATCATTATATCTTGTTTTCAAAGGTGTTGAGTGATTAGAGAGGAGTCAGCACGAAAATAGCAACAGCCGTGACTGCCTGTGCCTGGCAGAAAGTGCCCAGCTCCTATCTGCTTCCAGGCTCACAGAGCTGGTGAGGACACTGTTGGCTCATCTTGCTGCAGAATTCACATCACCAAAAAGAATACAGCAATGGTAACTGAGCATTAGCCATATTAGATATCTCTCCCTATGCAATTTCCTGGGACAATAATCAAGAGAAAAGCCCAGCTACCTATTATGGGTAAATTAGAGGTGACACGCTCATGTCTTCTTGCCTTCTCTTTCGCTAAGCATTTATTCCCAAGTTAAAATAAAAACTCTGAAGCTAACTTTCTTTACTGCAGATATTTGCACATAGTGTCTCTATTTAGCCTTATTCTGTTTTTGCTTTTGTTCTTGTTATTCAGAGTAAAGACAATGTATTCCTGGTTTTGGCTGAAACTGCCCTGAGACTCACTCTCTGGCTTGAAGCTTTATCGTAAGAGTCAATAAGCAGCTGGCAACGGGCACATCAATATCCTTGGACAATTTACATCAGACAATAACCTTTGCAATAAAAAAAAGGCACAACTGGACTTTTCCCACCAGACCCAGTGTGAGGTAAAGAGGACATTTCCTTGACGTGCACAAGCTATCAGTCATACCTCATTCTCCACTGCCCCTCAAAAAGTTCATTAGCTTCTCTGCCTTTAAATGCAATTAGAGATTAATTTTATTTTATTCATCATTTTAGATCCCTTTTTCATAATGGAATTCCTGCCATGGTCTTTCTAAAGGTTTTCAGGATAAAAGCAAACCAACTACCACATTTTCTTGTGGACGAAGCTTTGTAACTTGGCCAAAAGCCATTTTTAGAAGGAATACATCAGTTGGAGGCCTTTCTCTGCAGTCTAAATGAGAAATTGCTCCTTATGTTGTCTTTCATCTTTTAAATATGTTCCAATCTGATCTGAGTAGCTGTCTATGTTAGATTTATTCCTCTGCTTGTTCACGGATGTTCTCATCTATGCTAATCAGTCTTCCTTTGTACATCTTAAGCATTATCTTCTTAATCAAGTTTATTTTCAAACCTCATTTCTTGGCTTTCATGGTCCAGTTCCTCTATTAATTCTTGTGGATTATTTGAGTTTTCTAACCATCTTGATAGCTGAATATCTGACTTAAATTGCTTTTTTTCCCTTAATATTGAGCATTCATTTCTCTCATTCTAGACATTCCTGTTACAGCTTTAAAATACTAATACCACATCATTTCATTTCTGTCTCTCTCACTATAAACACACACACATACACATATAAATAATCCTACACAAGTTAAACATGCGGGAGATGTTTCATATTACTGTATGCTTCCTGGAGGCACAAAACAGTGTAACATTTTTATGTGCTTAAGCTTTTCAAAGCTCTGCCTTTTGAGCTTTTTTTTCCAGTTGAATAGCTACGTTCATGCAGTTCACGACTTCCATACAGAATAATCAGTTAGGTCTATACTTGTTCTCCAGTAACTCATTAATCATTTGAGTTTTATTCATTACAAAGCACCTAGAACAAAAGCCCATCTGTTTTCATAGTTTAACCAGTCACTACAGTGTGGCAATTACTACAGTAAGTATCTATACTCACTTCACTTCTGAAAGGCCTCAGCCCTCACCAAACTCTTTCCTTACCAACTTCTGGTCTGGAGCATCACTGGAACAGGCTTGAGTCCACCACTGCAGCCTCCAGCAGTCAGGTTTCTTTTAGCTACCTGATTCACTCCTGGCTCTGCTTTGTCTTTGGGATTATAGGAAAAGATCACACACACAAAAAAATAATAAGGCACTAAAGGCATTCCTAAAGCAGCAGGCAACGTCAGCTGCAGGGCTAAAGGGTATCTAAAGCAGCAGGCCTCCCTGAGCCCCACACAAAAGGCAAGAACTTCCTCCAGATAGTCAAGATATTGTCTTGTCCTTGCCTCGGCCTACTTGTGGCATCCTCTGCCTTTTCCAAAGCAGGAAGGATGTCCTCTCTGGCAGGTTATCTCTCCATCTCTCCAAGATGCTCCTCTCATACTGGTGTTCACTGTCTCATCTATACCTCTGGCTTCATTCAGGCAGTCTACTTCATCCCTCAATTCTCTATTGAAATGGAAACTGTGAAGGAAATTTGTCAGCATGCCCAGAACCCACAAAGTTCCCACAAACCATTTCAGCTTTATTACCTAATCCTGATTACTGAGAGTTTTGCCACTTACCTATAGTTTCCCGGGGCTTTGGCCCCAAACACGAGGTTTAAGTAGCGCCTCAGAGCTGGGATTGGAAATGAGCTTCCCCTGCTTTTACTGAGAAGAAAGTCCTGACTGATGCCATTAGTGCCTGTCATTCCTCTGATGTAAACATGTATTTTCTCATAAATTCTAGTCTCCTAGCAAAGATCATGCAAGTCACTACTTTATGAGTGCTTTACTGTACTGCACAGCAGTAGAAATGAAGACCTACAAAGTAACTTAAACAAAAATGAAGAATGAACAGCCTTTCTAATGCCCAAAGAGGCAGCTACAAGTTAAACACAGTGGGTGGCTCTCACCTATGCTGCTCCAGTGCCACAACAGAATTTATTGTAGATTCTCTCACGGCTGCAGCTCAAGGTGCCGCTCTGCACTGGGAGCAGTGTGCTTTGAGATTACCGGCGTGCATTTTCCTTTGATGTGTGATGTGAGGTCAGGTAGGATATATGGTCCATCAGGGGGTCTGTTTGTGCAGAGGAGCAGAAAGCTCCCTCAGCAGCGAGAAGCTCTGTGCCCTGCCTGGACCCAGTGCACTGGGCAGAGCATGGTGCACGCTTGCTTGCTTCCCTTATAGGGAAAGGAAAGGCAGAAGAGATGATTTAAACAAGGACTTTGCTTGCCTGCATTGAACAACATGGGGCAAACAGATGTTAATACTGAAGTCCCATTGTAATTTTTTGTGGGCTTGCCTAGATAGCTTTCAATTGCACACATGTGAAAAATAAATAAAACCACATAAGCACACGTCTGTTAAAGCTCAGGCCAGTTAGTGTCAGGTCCTTTGTTTATTTTTTTAATTGAAGATGCTTAGGCATTTAATAGCTTGAGACAGAAAGAGGTCCCTCTGTTGGCTTGTGTTCAGGCTCATTTGTATTCAAATCCACATTTTGGAACAAAGAATCCAAAATGAGCACATACTGAAGTCAAATAATGCATCAGTCACTGAGCACAGCTCTGGAACATATTGTGCATATGATTTCTACATAACTGGCTTTGTAAAGAGCTCTGCTTCAAGGGGGTAGTCTCCTGCTAAATTAGGCCCTGCCCCAGCACACATTTATGCACTCACTTAATTTTTTGCAAGGAAAGCTCTACTATCAAAGTTGGTGGAGCTATGCTTGGCTCTGAGCAAGCCTCCTAGTTTACTGCACATAGGTTCAGGGTGACTGAGTTTTACACTGCAATATGAAGCATTACTGATTAGAACAAGATTTTCTTTTAGGGAAGTATCTTATTCTTTGTCTGCTTTCTCAATGTTAATTAGGAGATATATCTGAATTATATGTTCCCATTCAAAAATGCTACCTGTCACAAATCCTTAAAATTTCATATAGTTCTGCAGTTTTCTGTTTGGAAAAATAAAGAACAAGCAGTAAGCAAAATGGCAAAGATTTCCATTCTAATAAATATTTTCACATGAAAATAATTTCCCTGCAAGAGAAGCTGCTTTCTCTTTTCTGTTCAAAGTGAACATATTTGTATTTTACACATATTTTCTGTTAAAGAAATAATATTTTCCGTTTTCGGAAAAAGGTTACAACAAAACCTTACAAAAATTTTATATCCCAAAATGTTGACCACAACTTAACATAATTTAAGAGCTATCCCTACTGCTGTACAACTGCCCCTGGAGTTATTTCTGTGGCAAGTGTTTTCTATTGAGTCTTCTCTCTGTAATATGCATAAATAATTTTTACAAAGTAATGCAAAGTAACAATTGCCACAGTGCAAAGACATTAACATGCCTTGACACTTAAAGAGATTAGCAGCTTCTTAGGTACTTTAAGAAGTAACTAAGCAGGCATTTAAAAACAGTTTAAAATATGGTAGTAGGAGGGTATGGAGCCCTTCTCCTCAAGAGTCCTGAAACTCTTCACAGAGCTATTGGCTCCAAAGTGCCCTCCAGCAGCCGAATCCCTGCTGCCTCCAAGGCAAAGGCAGTTGGATATGGCCTCACAACCAGGTGAGAGAAAAGCTGGAGAAAGCAAATGAACTTGAGCTGCAGAATGAAATAAAAGACACAGGACAAAACATAACCGGGTCGTGCACTACCGGCCCTTCTGACAAGAGGGTAAAATTCCCCATGGTGGAAGTGACCGGCAGACACCAGACACAGAAACAGCCTCGTGCCAAATGTTCCTGGGAGAAGCGAGAGGGAGGAGAATTAAAGCATTAGCATCAATCTCTGTGATTCATCG